>VZTU01007399.1:0-16891 GCA_013400835.1 Zapornia atra
GGAGGTTATCTCCTGCCTCGGGGCGGGAGGAGAGGCCGGTGCCGGAGCGGGCGGGTGGGATCGGGCGGCCGGGGCGTCCCGCGCCCCCGCCTCTTTCGGCCGCCATGTTCTCTGCCCGCGCCTTGTTCCTGAGGAGAGAAAATGGCTTCGGTGGCTCTAGCGGGGCAGGCCGGAGCCCTCTCTCGGGATCGAGAACAGAGCCTCTTGGCCGGGGCAGGGATTTGGCTGGGCCTGACCCGGCGCACCGGGTTTTGGCGTTGGGGGCGGGGGGCGCTTCGTCCCCTTCCATCGGCCGGGTAAAGGGCTTGCACCGCGGTGTCTTGGCGATAGGGGCGACCGCGTTCTGTTGTGACGTCACAGTGGCTGCGAAGCCCGGACGTGCCCTCAGCCGCGGCTTGTGAGCTAGAACGTGGTAGTGGGACGTGTGGGGAGTTACTGCTCTGTCCGAGCTCAGTAACGCGGAGATAACTGAAGTTCCGTTGTCCTTTTGACGTCGGCGCTCGGGGAATCTCCGGGAATCTCTGGAAGGCAGCATGATAAAAGACTGGCAGGTGCCTTGAGGCCTTAAAATTGCACTGGGTAACATTTGGCCTCTTAAAGCTCAGGGCAGCCTTCCCTTTTCCTTCCTGGCTCCTGCACCACTGGGTGCCTGAGCAGCATTGCAGAAATAGCACGTACTGTGTGTGTTCCATGAGCCGTGGTGCTTCTTTCCAAAATCTTTTGTGTAGGAGTAGGTCATTGGTTTGTGTGGAACGATTTTTGATAGGGCATTTGAAGAAGAAAGAACAGAGGAAAAAAAAAAGAAAATTGGGGAGCTGAGGAAATACATGGGGTTTGTTCCTTTGCAAATGAGTTGTCTGTGGGGTGTATTTCAAAGAACAAAATATCTTTGTTCTAGGCGGGGCATTCCAGGCAAACCAGTTGTCATAACCGGGATAAAGAAAGTCCGGATCTCAGAAAAAGCAACAATGCAAATAAAAGAAAGAGGACATCATTAAGTGGTGCATCGGAGAACAAGCACTGCAAATACGATCTTTCTCAGCTTCCTGGCAGGTAAACAACTTTTTGGCTTCTGATACCAGACAGCATATGTTCTAAGGCTTTATTCTTCTCATGAGGTCATCTGATCATGTATTTTCTTTTGAGTTGGAGATGCTTCAAGGGAGATGTCTTGCAGTTTAAACCAAAAAGCCGCCTTGGCAGGGGTACTAGAATTATTTTAATTACACTTGTTTGATCTTTTCTTCATAGTACCTGTTCAGAAGCCAGATCTGTCAGTGAAAGAGACCAGCATGAACGACGCTATGTTGAAGAATACAGACACGAGTACAATCGAGGATACGATACTGGGCATCACAGTAGCAAATCATCAGGTCATAGTGGGACGGGTGGTTACAAAAGGAAATACAAGACCCATCATACTACCTTTGATCATCGATACCATGATCATTCACAGGTGGTGAGACCAATTCCGATTTAGGATTTTTTTTAATTTAAGAAGATAGATTATCATCTGGGCAGTAGTATTTGAGAGTGGGGGTTTGGGGAATTGGGTTAGTAATATTAATGCTTCATTCCTTTAGTTAATACTAGTAGATTATTCTTTTTGCTGGGATTTTATTTCCTTCAGTGAAAATGTGTAGTTCATAGGTATGCCTGTGATACCGCAGTGCATAGCCTTGCTGTTTGTCATTAGATATATTTGAGCAGATAAATGAATAACCACCATCAATTGAAATACTTGAAATGGAGGCATCACTTTCATGCCTTCACAGCTTTTGTTGCAACAAGCACTGATTTCAGCCGTACTCAAAAATCCAAGCACAAGCTTTAAAATTTGCTTTTGACTTAGTATCAGCGAAATAGCAAGGAGATAATGTCAGATTTTTACTTCTTAAATTTAGTAAGATGTTTTAAGTATTGCTGAACGAAGTATGATGTCTGCCCACTAGCAGGGCAGTGTTTCTGATCTTTGTTACATATTTAACTCCTTAAAAGCTGAAGGTAGGATTTATAATTTAAGATCTTCAGCTGAAGCAGCCTGTAGTAAATGTATATGCTATTTATGATTTTAAAAAAAAACCAAACAACTTTTTACTAAATACTCAGTGATTATCAGGATTAAGAGTGCATTTTAATTTGGCCTCAAGGCTATATTTTAATATATATATATATACACACATATATAAGATAGTACTAAAAATTTTTCTTTAAAGCAGAAGTAAAATTCGTTGAACCGGTAAATAAAGCAACAGTAAAATTCAGTAGTAAACTTCAGTGAACCGGTCTTTTTAAAAAAAGAAAACAATTGTATTGTCATTTTTTTTATTGCCTTGCCACTTTGAGTATCTCATCTGAAAATCTGTTCCTTGCCATGTTTTTCTCCTGTAACATAAACTATGTGCCCTGTGAATTTCCGGGGACTGAAATTGAAATTGCTCCTGCCAACCGTTTGTGGCCTGGCGTGTATCTGAATGCCTGAATATCTCCCTGCTGAATGAATTTCGTATTCTGACCTGAATTCGCTCGGGTTTATTGATTGGCTGGACGATCTTGGTGCCGTTCCAGAAGAGTCTTCGAAGGAAAAGATCCAGGAGTGTAGAGGATGATGAGGAGGGTCACCTGATCTGTCAGAGTGGAGACGTACTAAGTGCAAGATGTATAGAATATTTTTCAAAATTTATTAACTTTTCAGATAGAATAAGTTCTTTTAGTATAAGATGTGAGGGGGCTTTGAAAGGCTTTGCTTTCTGTCTTGTTTTGTTTGGGGGTGGGTATGTTTGCTTTTTTTTTTTCTGTAGAACTTATATTTTTTTTTCCTTTTTCTTTCCCCCCCCAAAAAACAGTAAATGAAGTTAATGAGCCTGCTAGAATGAGATCTCTGTAAATGTGCCTTGAAGAGAGTTGTCCAGTAACAGCTCTCAAACTAGTTATTTACAGTTTAAAGCAGCACAGTCTAGAATAATCTCCAGTGATAGTCTTTTGTTTGCTTTGCTTTTGTTTAGTTGGTTGGTTTTATTATTAGCTGAATAACCATAACTTCTGTGACAGAGTGTTCTCTTCTTTATAGACGAGATTGTTGCTACTTTGGGTGAAGGTGCCTTTGGAAGAGTTGTGGAATGCATTGATCACAAAGCGTAAGTCTCCGTAATTAAATAGGTGTAACTGCACTGATGCTGTCGCAGTGTGGTTCGTGCTGTCTGACTGTATCAGGTTTCAGCTTTCCTGCCTCCCTCATACACCGCCGCATGGTTCCCAAACATACATTTGTGTTAGCCTGTCATGTTAACACCAGCACCTGGCTGCAAGGGTTGTGCAGGGCTGGGTGTGAGGCGATAGGTGCAGCTCTGCAGGCACACCCCAGCATGGTGGAGGTCAAGTGCGGGCGACAGTGTCCCAGAGAATGTGGGGTGAAGCAGCATCCCCCGCACTGGGCGATCCTGCAGCCTCTACCGACCGAGGTCTATATAACAAGTAAGGTCTCTTGACATCATGTAGCTTACCTTAAAGTATTATCTGTTAGGATGCAATGCCGTTCAGATTCTAGCAGTGAGTATATTCTAATTCAGTGTATTTTGTGCTTGGTGGCAGTTTTGCTGTGTGCAAGATAGCACCAAACTAGACTGTCTTTCTGGTCTCTGTAGAAGGTATTTGACAATTCAGTTACATTTCTACTAAAATGGCTGAAAGGGGCATGTCCTTTTTGACTGACAGTCATGTTAAGCTGTGAGATGTGAAAGTCTCTCCACTATTAGCCCAGCACATGTAAATATGAAGGGACTCTTTCTTAGCTTTCAGTAGCCCTGGTGTATAAGGTAGAGTATGGTTTCAACATTTAATGGTAGAATTCAGTTGTGTTTGCACAGACGAGCCTCCGTTGTGTTAAGTCAGGTTGTACTTTTCTGGTGAGGCTCCTATTAGTGTAAACAATGTGTATGGTGAGAATTACTGAATAGCTGTCATTCAGACATTGTTCCTGTCTTTACAGGGGAGAGAGACATGTAGCTGTGAAAATAGTAAAAAATGTTGCTAGATACTCGGAAGCAGCTCGTGCGGAAATACAAGTGCTGGAACATTTAAACGCATCGGATCCCAGCAGCACCTAGTAAGTATACAAAGCTGGCTGTGTGGTGGCTTCACGCTTTCTGCGACTCTGCTGCCTGTAAGGTATGGTGCATGTATGTGTGTCAGCACTACGCTACTTGCTGTTGCAGTTCATGTATTTTCCTGCTTTTGTAGCCGCTGTGTCCAGATGTTAGAATGGTTTGAGTACCACGGACACGTCTGCATTGTTTTTGAGCTGCTGGGGCTCAGCACCTATGACTTTATTAAAGAGAACGGCTTTCTGCCGTTTCGGCTGGACCACATTAGACGGATGGCGTACCAGATCTGCAAATCCGTGAACTGTATGTATGTTTCTTTTGTTGCTTTGTTAAATTTTCTTTGCAGACCCTACTAACTGTGTGTGTTTGTAATCTTTAAGTTTTGCATCTGAACAAGTTGACACATACAGATCTGAAACCAGAGAACATTTTATTTGTGACATCTGATTACATACAAGAGTACAACCCCAGACTGGTAAGTTGCTGCCCTCTTCCCTGCCCCTTTCCCCCCAGCCGTCATCTGGGTTAGTTTGGTCACTTGCACCTGTGGTGTTTCATTTCAGAAATGTGATGAACGCCGACTAAAAAATCCAGACATCAAAATTGTGGACTTCGGGAGTGCAACATACGATGACGAGTATCACAGCACTCTGGTGTCTACCAGACACTACAGAGCTCCCGAAGTTATCCTAGGTCAGTTAGAAGCCCATGGGGCTGGCCTTTCACATTACCTAGTGCTGTATGCTGTTGATGCGTGCTGCAGAAGTGTCTTGTCACCTGTTTGCGATCTGCTATAAAACATGAACCCTCTGAATGTTTCCACAGCACTGGGATGGGCACAGCCATGTGACGTTTGGAGCATAGGATGTATTCTCATAGAATACTACCTGGGCTTCACAGTATTTCCGGTAGGTAACTATGAGCCGCACCGCTTGGTGTAAGTAGGCTGCAGGGAGGTGGGGACGAAGAGGAATGGTCTGTGCAGGAAAGTACCTGCGCTTCTCCCTAATGCCAGGTTGGAGAAGATGTGGGCACCCAGGGGCCGGGCGCAGCAGCTTTCTACAAGTTGCTTTGAGTAAACCTCTGGGCAGCAGCTTGGTATGAAGGCTCACCCTGCTATATTTGTATTTATGAGCCATGCTGCTAAGAGATGTAGCTTCATGTAACACCATCAGCAAATACTACTCAAAACCCGGGTTATGTCACTTCAGCAGTAGTGCTGGAATTTGGAAGGAAGAACAAGAGAATAAGCAGGGTCAGCACCCTGTAACTTACTTCAGGAAATGGGATAGCTGCAGCCTCCTTTTTCTTAAACTGATAGAGATTATTTGCAGCATTCAGTGAGAAATGGTGTGTGGTTCTTGGTAACTTCCTCTAACAATGACTGAAACTGTCTTGATTTCCTTCCAGACTCACAACAGCAAAGAACACTTGGCAATGATGGAGCGACTACTGGGGCCTTTGCCGAACCACATGGTAAAGAAAACCAGGTAAATGACGCTTTCCCATACTTGGACTGCTGTAGTTTAGTTTATTTAACAAGCTGACCTGTTCCTGTGGAATACTGTGAGCAAACATACTGCTAAACCTCTATAGAGAAGGGACAAAACAGTCTTCAACTAACAAACTGTGGTCTTTTTGAGGAAACGCAAATATTTCCATCATGACCGTCTGGATTGGGATGAAGAGAGTGCTGCTGGCAGATATGTCTCAAGGCGCTGTAAACCACTGAAGGTGAGATGACAGGAAGGAAAAAGCCTTTGGGGAGAGGAGCTTTAAGTGCAAGTGTCGATCAAAAAACCCGTGTGGTGTTTTTTTCATCATGAAGGAATTAATGACCTGCCACGACTCCGAGCACGAGAACTTCTTCAACCTCTTACAAAAGATGTTGGAGTATGACCCTGCCAAGCGCATTACCCTGCAAGAAGCCCTGCAGCATCCTTTCTTCCTCCCACTGAAACCAGAGAAGAGGGCCCGGTCTCCCACTGCTGAGCAGGATGGCGCAGGTGTCTCGCCACCAAAAAAATACAAGAAGTTTTAAATATTTATTGTGTACAGTTACTTTGTAAATGCCTATTTTGTTAATATGTTTTTTGGATACTGAAGTTTAATTCAGCTGCTGGCATAAAACTTATTTAATGAAAATACACCGACGAAGGGGTTTGTGCTTTGTCAGCAAATAATCACCTCAGGCCAGGTGCACTTCTGCAGTGCACTAGAACACCCTTGGGAAGACAGGCCTCCTACCAGCAAGAAAGTAATAGTCTGCTTCTTTTAACTGCTGCCTGCTTTGGTAAGAGAAGAGACAGTAAGGGTACGAATGGCCTTTATTTCAGAAAAAGGTCCAGAAGAAGATGATTTAATACTGAACAGACCACACCAGGGTCAACAAATCTTTTTTTTTTTAAATCTTAGTAGCTGTACTCTAGGTACCAGTTTTAACAGTACAGATGTCATTCTCTTACCAAATCTTTTGTAAATAACGAGTGATGTTGAGGATTCCCATGAGGGAGCCCAAGGTTTTGGGAATAGGTAAGCTGTTTGGTTTAGTACGTCAGTGCCCAGCATAAACTAATGGCTGTGGGAGGCAGTAAGTGGAGCTTACCCCACCTTACCTTCCACCAGGCACCTGGGTGCAGAGCAGCGAGCCAGCCCTGCCCCAGGAGACAGCGGGGCACTTGTACCCACAGTGTTCTCTCCTCCAGAAGTCCTGGCTGTGAGGCAGCCCCCAGGCTCCTCAGAGACACTGCTGCACCCCCTACCACAGTGACTGTCACCAGAACAGCTGGGAGAGGATTGCTTTAAGCTGGAAGTACAGCATGGGAAGAAATGATAAGGGAAGAGATGAGAAAGGAAGAGACAGACAACCACCGACAACTGGGGGTAGCTGGAGCAAAATGGTACGGATAGAAGTGTCACACCAAGTTACCTAACAAGCCTTAGGTTTGGAGGCTTTTTACACTTTAATTTGCAAACAGAACTGCCATCAATCTCATTCACCGTTATCATGTCTACTCAAATATAGATAGAAAACCCAGGGGGTAAAATGGATTTCATTGTGGAAGGCCTTAAATTACATTATTACAGTAGAAAATACAGGAGGTAGAATATAACTGAAAAGACAAATGCAGGTTAAAGTCAAATCTAGAATAGCTCCTGTAAGCTACTTAAAACATGGTTTTAAAAACTAAACCCAGTACTATAGAAAACAGTTAAAATAAATTGCCATGAGAGCCCTTATATCATGCTTGATACAGGGAGGTAGGATGTAAGAATCAGGACACTTATCTACATGAGACATGACACTTATCTACAGCTCCTGTTTGCTTTACTGAGGACAGAGTTCCACAGGTCAGTCACCCTCTTCAGCTTCAGACTCCGACTCTGGAAGAGAGAGACCTTGTCACTGCGCCGGCCCACCAACCCCGCGCTCTGCCCACCCTGCCCTTGAGCCATGTGGATTTTGCTGGCCAGCTTCTCTAGCCAGTATGGGGACAGACACACGGGACAGACAGAAACTGTCTCAGGGGGTGTAGCAATGTATCTTGAGTGGGTTTGTGGCCCACCCAGATTTATTGCCACGCGGCTAGACTCCCATGGGAGCAGGCCTGGGGGTTGAACAAAGATATGTTGGGGCACAATCAGAATGCAGTAACAGGAGAACAGGAGCTTGTGAGAATGAGATAGGAAACTGCGCTGCCTTATAAGGACTAAGGTGACTCTGTAGCTTTAACAAATTGTTAGCAATAGTGAGACACATGTAAGGCAGGTGAACAGAGTATATAACCAATAACAATGTAAGGTAACTCATGTACTGATACAGAAACCTATATAAGCTCTGTGTGTGTTTAAATAAAGGAGCTCAACATTGATCACATTGATCCGAGTCCACAAACTTTGGCTCTGGCAAGGGGGCAATTAATACACATCCCCCACTCCCCAAAAAAACCAGTGTTATTACAGTAAGGTTCCCAAAACAGACAAGGCCCAGGGGAGCCAAGGTGCTGCTTACCTTCTTCAGCATTCTTGAGCCATTCAACAAACTTTTTCATCTGCTCCAGAAAGACACTCTTTCCCTTTGCAAGATGTGCATCTTTGTACCACTTCAGGATGGGTTCTTCACTCAGAACTTCAGCTGCAAGGTGTGCAAGAGTAGTATTAACACAGCACCCCATACCGGATGGCAGGCAGGGGCTCCCAGCAGCCCTCGCTTCCTCCCCTGCAAGTACCACAAGACCTAATGCCTTCCCTGGCTACGGCTGGGCGAAAGGAGTGCCCCGTTTTTACACCTGGAGCAGCTGCCCAGGCCTTCCTGAGCACTACATCTAGGAGCTGTGCTTAGGCTCTTCGTATTTCACAGCTATCCGAGGTGCCACATGCAGGACAGCTTCAGTCAGCAGCTAAGAACAGACGCAAATCCTTTAAAGCTCCAAGTACACCACAGGAAGCGTTTTTTCTTTTCCATTTTACAAGTACAATATAACCTTCAGTTTAACAAGCAGCTGTCTCATTCCTGCAGTGTTTCCACAGGTGCACAAACAGGTTTTCAGTAACGCCTTCTGACAGCCAAGAGCATCTCAGAAGACACCTACGGTCTGTGTCTCTGGCTGTTCAATGTTCAGACACAGAACCAACAGCACACTAGTACCTACCTTTCCGTAACTTAGATGTGCCAAAGAGGCTTAGAATCTGAACTTAGCTTTGATCTACCTACAGCTCAAACTAGAGTAGGCAGGCAGGATCCCTGTCTAGAGGAGCACTTTGTCATGTGACAAGGACAGCAGCCTCCACCTTCACATTTTACTGCTCCATCTTTGCAAACAGAAGGCAGAAACGTTCTTTAGCTCACAAGTGCAGTTATGTGGCCCTGATCTTCCCTAAGGGTCTTATCAGGACTGAAGCATTCAGCAAATACAAGCTTTAAAACACCCAAGCAACCTGCAGAGCACTGCCCCAAACCCCAAGGCTACAGTCCCACAATAGTTACCTTTATAGAAGAGCACCACTATTTTCTGGAAGGCCTTCATGAAGTGGATGTTGTCATAACAATACTCCTGAATCTTCAACAGAAGAGTCAGCTCTGACTGACCTTGGGTAGTAAAGGCAGCAAGTAGAGGGCTGTATTGCTGTAACAGGAATGACAGGTTGGCACACACAGCACTGCACACAGTTCCAGCAGCCACTCCTGGGAAATGGACAACCCCCACCCCACCTCACCCAAGTGCTTCTGCAGAGCTGTTAACTGCTCTTGTCTCAGGAACATGGACTGTAATACTGGTTACAAGGGGAAGAATTCCCTGTGTAATGCTGCCTCTGCTTTAGGGGGTTGTAGTAGGTTTTAACTCATTTAAAAGGCAGCTGGAGAAAATCACAGATTCACAGAATCTTAGGGGTTGGAAGGGACCTCAAAAGATCATCGAGTCCAACCCCCCTGCCAAAGCAGGTTTGTTAGGACAGAAAATGGTAACTCCAGCTCTACCCAAAGGGCACAACAGTCCATACTTTACCTTCAAGTGCTTAATGGCTTGCTCTGCTACCAGCTCCTCCTTTTTGTTCCATTCCACCGTGCTCATTACACTTGACCAGATTATGGCTACCACGGTCTGTTCTGAGATGTTGTTTTTCTTCATCTCCTCCTTTACGTACAAGATTATCTGCCAGTTACAATGAAAGTCAGCACACAGGCCAGATACCACACTAAGCTCAATTAAAACTGCTGTTCGAAAGGCAACCTAAACGCTCTCAGAACCACAAACAACACCCCCCCTTGATCATACAGCAGGATTCAGGACATCAAAGAAAGGCTATGAAGTTAATACTGAAACACCCTGCTCCTAATTTTAATTCTTAGTGAGAGCTAGGTGTTTAAATTCAGTATTTAATTAGGCATGTATCTTCAGATTAGTCTTAGATGCTACTGTACTGCAGATAATTTCAGCTAAATTCCAAAAGGAAAAAAAGGCTCATACACCTTTCCTACAAAGACTTACATCCTTGAATGGATCTCCCCGTGACATCTGCTCCTGAAGTTCTTTCTGCAGCTCTTTCCGAGCTCCGATGGTTTGCTGGTTCCGAACATACTCAGACAGTTCTTTCAGCCCTGCTTCAGTGAAGTACTTGGAAAAGTGTTCAACGCTTTGTTTGTTGGCTGGGAAGAGTTCCTGAAAACAAAGTTTACAGCTGTCAAAAAAGCAATGTGTGTAGAGTACTCTGCTGGTTTATACTAAACTGGCTCAAGCAGCGAACCAGTCCGTCCAGTGGTACTCACCATCAGCCTGTTATCCATGTTTACTTTACGAAGACTGACAGCCACCGCATTAATGTCCTTCTCATTTATCCATGACTTGAACAGCTTGACTGCAAAAGCTGCAGAAACACCTGTGCAACAACAGCAGCGGTTTTAGTACTCAAATTCAAAACTGAGGGAATCGTAAGGGCCAAGAGCCCAGGACACCTGGTGGGTCAGACCCCTAACTCAAAGTCACAGCAGTTGTCCCCAGAGGTACCAGCACGGTTAGCGGTCCCTCTGCTGGAGGATACTGCTGCCTCCGGCACGTTGGACTTTCCTCACCTCTCAGAATCATGAAGGCTTCCCTGTACTCAACACTCCTTACTGCAATTTAGGAAGGAACCTAAAGATATGACACACCTTCTACAGCCTGAAAGGTCTCTCTCCAAAATACAATGCTGCCTTGCTGGGCAGCCCCAGCAAGAGCAGCCCCAGCATCACGCAGGGAAGTCCTACACACAAGTTTCTGGAAAAGCCTAGTTTTCTGAGCTCTTAGCAAGACTGTCCATGTTGTGAGGTAGTGTACTAATCTTTGCTAATCCCATAGTAAATCTATCACCAGATGAAACTAGTGAGCTCCAAGGGTGTACTGCCGTCTAAATTTCCACCTACATGTCATGGTTCTGTCCCACATCCATTAAGGAGATGGGCAACACTTACCTTCTTTAACCAAGTTCTCATTGTAAAGACTGTTGAGAATTGATGCATTAAGTGTCCCATTGGCGAGCAAAATGCCCGTCAACATGGCCAGTTTGTTCCGCTCAGACTCTGAGAACCCTTTCAGGAACAGCAGCAACTGCAAGGAGTAAGAAGAGTTGCCATTAAAACTATGACGTCTCACTGAAGTTTGGCTACTGCCTTCACAGTAGACACTTTCGTTTCAATCAAGCCACCCCTGATGGAAGGTCTTCTCTACTACCCGTGCAAGCTGGCTGTTCTAACACCTTGGTCTAGCCAGTGGGGAGTGGGGAGCTGGCTGACCGTGGGAGGTAGTAAATAGCTCTTTTTTCGATCCTGCAGCCTGTCACAAGTGAGGGTCCCCAGTGAGGGACATGGGCTCCAATGCTGTTTAATACCTTCTTAAGTGATCTCACATGATGGGATCAAGTGTACCCTGATGAAGTTTGGGGATGATACCAAACTGAGTGGGGAAGTGGACACTTCAGAAGGGAGAGCCACCCTGCAGGAAGACCTGGACAGACTGGAAGAGTAGGCTAACAAGAACCTTATAAAATTCAGCAAGGACAAATGTTAAAGTCTTGCACCTAGAAAAACACAATCCAGGAGTGCAGCAGACTGGCATCCACCAGGCTGGAGAGCAGCTCTGTGCAGAAGGACCTGGGAGTCCTGGTGGAGAAGCTTGATATGAGTGAAGAGTGTGCTGCTGTGGCAAAGCAAGCCAACAGGACACCAAGTTACATCAACAAGGGCATCACCAGCAGAGATAAAACCACCATTATTCCACTCTACTCAGCACTTGTCAGGCCACACCTAGAACACCATGTTCCGCTCTGGGCCCCACTATACAAACCAACCAACCAAAAAAAAAGACAAGGCCAGGCTGGAGTGGTTTCAGAGAAAGGCCACCAGGACGACCAAAGGACTGGGAAGCCTGACACATAAGGAAAGCCTTGAGAAGGGGCATCTTAGGGGAGACCTCATCACCATATTCTATTACTTACAGGGTGGCTATAGAGATGGAGACTCCCTTTTTACAAGGGGTCACATGGAAAAGATGAGGGATGATGGGAACAAGTTACTCCTGGGAAGATTCTGACTGGACACAAGAGGACTTCACAACGAGAACAATGGGCCACCGGAATAATCTTCCCAGGGAAGTGGTGGATTCCCCAACACTGGACACTTTTAAGATTCAGCTGGATAGGCTGCTGGGCCATCTTGTCTAGAGAGAGCTTTTGTCAAGAGAGGTTGGACCAGAATACCTTCCCATTGTACTCTATGATTCCATGAAGTTAAGTGTTCTATTTTAATAACCCACTGCATGATACACCTCTTCTGTATAGAGTAACTAGCAAAATTTGAAGGTTTATTTGATAAGGAACTACTACATACCTTTTTGACTTCATCTTCAAAGCCTTTCTCCAGGTATTTGTAACGTCTGATTAGCTTGTTAAAAACCTGAAAAGATAATTAAAAAAAAAAAAAGCTCATTGAAGTTGGTCTGAACTCTAAATTTAGAGCACTTTTAGCTTAGAACAGTGCTGCTCTATCTCTTCTAGTAAGCATCTTAAACCCATGTGTTATTTTTACCTCAATTTTCCACCACACAAACACTCCATTTTTGAGCAGTTCAAGTTAAATTGTACTCATTTCAGAACTAACCTGAGCAAATGCTTGCATGGTTTCAAGGTCTTCCTGTGCTGCAAATACACAGACGTTTGTGCGTGTCATGTCATCTGCCAGGGTACCACCTGGGGCTGAAGAAGGGTTTCAGCATTAGTGGTATTACTCTGCAGTGAAAGTATTAAGTACATTTAACACGTCATCCTTTTGTGGCGGGCACTGTATCACTGAAGACACCCCCTTCATTTCCATGTGCCCCACTGCTGTAGTGGAGCTTCACAATCTGTAGCTTAGATATAAACACTGAAATATTCTGACCCCTAGGGCTAACTGGATTGGCAACACATCTTGTTTACACATGGACAAGTTAACATGACCATACAAGCTCCTCTTCCCTTCAAGGAAGCCACTGAAGCTGCTTGATCCTAGCAAGTGTCTTTCTAATGTCTGCTGCTTTCTAAGTGTCTTGTAAACAGAGAGATAAAACACATACAGATGCACATTCAAAATTCAGCGCTCCAGAGATGAGCTTCAGCCTCAAAACACCCTTCAGCTTTTTAGCTGCTAATTAGAAGACACTCTTCACCACCCCTCTTCAGTCTAATACAGGCATATGACTGGGAGCAAGGCTGCTTCGCTAACCACAGTGCATTCAAGTCACCAACTCCAGTGCCAGAATACTTCATCACCAACATCTACGCCATCCTACATACGAGGGACCTCATTTTGTTATGCATTTGTTAGAAAATGAGCTAAAGATGGAAAATAAACATTTGTGGTAAGAATATTAAAAGGTGGTAAGGCAACAGGATGCCTTTTTTGTTTTGGCCTTGTATGACCTAAGATCAAAGCTGAGATTCTTGTTACACGGAGGGAGTTGAGTAAAGGATCCCTGTAACACCCTTAATGCAGCAATGAATTTTCCCTCTCCCCCTCAGCCTTGCTCCTGGAAGGAACGCTTCCTAACACAGTATCCACTAGTTAAGCTCTTGCAAGTATCTACAGTATCAGTGTGAAGCTCACCTGAGCACACAAAAGATGCACCCTCCCGAGTCAGGCCCCACCAACACAGAAGTGACATCTACAGTCTGACTGTGGCCCAGAATCAGGTATTGCCTCTCCTCCCCCTGTGCGCATTTAGGTCATTTCAATTCTATTTCTGTTACGTTACAGAAAGCCTCCTGCAAATGCCAAATTTCTCACTCAAGTCCTCCCCCACCTACTGCATAACAAATGCTGAAATCTAGACAGACCCGTTCCAATCTAGGCAGGTAAGTTAAAGAGTCCTCTTCACAGCCCGTATTTTAAGTGGGTCTCTGCCATTGGAACCCCTTCTCACTAAGCAGTACTTAGCCAGGTAGGAAATGGATAGTCTAAATTGGGAAGTGTCACCTTTTCAATTACTTTTGAACCTCATTTAGCTTCATCTACTTCTTACATGGTTGGCAAGCATTTGTTCTGCTCTTTGCTCTTTACACGCGGTGCGCACATGAGCTCACAAGACCTTCGTCATCTCACTTCACTTCCTCAGTTCCCCCCGTGCTTTCTGCTGACCTGACCACCCCTGACACGTGCTAGAGCCCACAGCCTCACTACTGCCAACCACAAAACAATCTGTAACAGCATTTCCAAGACTAATCACATCAGATTCCTCTGTAAACAGTATTACTTTCCAAAATAACAGGACAGTGTGCACAAAGGATAGGATGATGTCAGAGTCTTCCAAGGCAACTCCATTAGCCTTGTGACCATAGACCACACACCTGGAACAGGCATTCAGCCATCTCACATCAGCAGAAGTGAACTTGACTACAGAGTCAAGATCAGATCCTGGTAAAACAAGTATTAAATCCAACAGATTTTCCTTTAAGCCAAGTCTGTACAGCCTACGCATTGGAGAATGCACATGGACTGGAGCGAAACTGCAGCAGGGCGTACAGAGCATTTCTACAGTAACCCGACTGCTAAGGCGGTCAGAGAGTTTATACAGATAACAAACCCTGTTCTATACACTCAGTGGGCTCTTTAGCAGAGGTTTTGCACTGAAAGAAAGCAGGGAGCTTTTCTAGAGTCAAGTGAATAAAGACTGACAGCAGCCTCCTCAAAGGGACTTACCCAGCATTCCACCAGCCACCAGGATGTCAAAAAGTGTTTCTGCATAGCGGCGATAGTCAAGTTTTGCACCAGAAGCATCAAGAAACTTTGCTACTGCCTCCAAGTCAGTACCAGTTTCGGTTAAACCTTGAATAATACAGTCCTGGAACTGAGTAGGGTCAAACCTCTCTTTTTCATCTGTAAAGACAAAGCGTTGAAATGAAGTAGCCACTTTGTTTTAATCTTACTTTAAAAGAAACCCACATACAAACTGGCAGCCTAAAATGATCTTCAGTGGCCTATACAGCAGTAAGAAATGTTACTGCTTTCACTCCCCTATTCAGTAAAGGCTGGGAGATAAGGGTATCAAAAGCTAAAACATTCCTTAGTTACCTCTAACTGAATCTTTACAGTACTTTCACTAAGAACAGTTGTTTGTGACAAGCTTTATTATAGCCAACTAATGATCATCTGACTTCTCAGTTTGATTCTTATATCCCTGCTCTTGTCAGATTGCTCTTTCACTCCAAAAAGCAGCTTAGCTACATGCTGGAAGGCAATTCTTATTATGCACCCCTACAATTTTGTACACTTGACTCCATTACTTGTGTTCCATTTCAGCCCTTTGGGCCTCTCTGTTAAAGCAGAACACATACTTCTTTATATCTGAGCTACAACAGTTGATCAGAGCCTCATTTTTCACTATAAGCAGAGCACAGTTAATGCACATGAAACTAACCACCCATGAAACTAACACAAATCCACCCATGAAACTAACACAAATCTTACATGGAAGAGGTATTCAATTTCATGTATCGCCTATCTAATAGAGATATTTCCTATCTCTGTTCTTAGATTATGCAGACCACAAGATGAACGCTTTGAAGTAAACAAGACTGCTGCAAATCAGCTGTCGGCTAAGGGCCATACTACTGTCCTTAATGTTCAATACAAGTATCAACATGTTGGTGACAGTTGGGTGAAAGCCTGGAAGAGCTGCATCAGTTATTTTCCAGGACAGATCCGTGACACTCATCGTTACCACAGAGCTGCTTAGAAGCCAGCCTACAGTTAAATGCTTGAAATGCTAACATCTAGGGGTTTGGGTCATTTTTTATCTGCTGGACAGACTAATTGTCTCCTTTTAAGAGTTTTTCAAGGTGCTTTACCTTTAAAATAACTTATGTAAGTCCACATGTACTTCTGTACAGGTTAATTACTAGTTCAGAATGTACAGCATCCAGTTTGAGCTGGAACACTAGTAGTATATTAGTAAACCAGCACTAAACAAATAGCATAGCTCCTAAATTTTTCTAAGTTTAAAAACCCACACCAATAAACACTAAACTAATCATACATCATCTCCGGTCGTTAACTCTTCTTATGGGACTAACTATGGCTGTACAGAGATGGACACTTGCACCTCCTGCACTTGGGAATTTTTTTCTGTTTTTTTTTTTTTTTCTGGTTGGGTTTCTACATTGAACCCAGGTATTCTTACAGCGTTAGGGCACCAGTGTCACTTTTATACAGTAGCTAACCCAGACATCCCTCCCAGATTAGGTGCTCCTTGGACATCCATATTAACCCACAAGAAGCCTGTGCTGGAGTTTCTCTGTAACTCAAGAGTACTAAATACTTCTGCTTTTGGGCTGAGCGCACTCAAGACCAACCGTTTCTTAAACTGAAGTTATCATACTGAATTCAGCAACCATTCTTACTGCCAGATGGCTTTTGCTGGTGCAGAGAACATTCTGGCACGCAGTTAGCCTCACGGATTTGTATTCGGCGTACTCTCGTTTAAATCCGTTCTAAGAGCATACAAGCGTAAGCTTTTTATTGACGGAAACCGACTTTCTCCCGGGCCCCGCGGGCTGCCGCTGCCTTACCTCTTTTCCTAGTTTTAAAACGCTGGCCCGATAGCGTCGGCTTCTGCGGCTTTTGATTATTCATAAAAGACACCCTGCAAGGAAGCAGAAGCACACCTCAGGCCGCTGAGGACGGCGCAGGCCCCGCAGGCCCCACGGGCCCCGGGAGCTCGGCGGCCGCGCCGCACGCCCCGCTGGCAGAGGGCGCCCGGCCAGCTCCCGGCCTGGCCACC
>VZTU01007399.1:17550-74708 GCA_013400835.1 Zapornia atra
CCCCGCGCGCGTGGATCGGCCCATCGAAGCAGCGCACCGCCCCGGCAGAGCGGCCCCGCCGCAGGCCCCCGGCTGAGGGAGGGTACCGCCGGCGGTGCCCGGCACGGACGCGGAGGGTTGACGCTGTTCTGCTGCCCTCGGGCTGGTCTGCGCTCCCGGAAGAGCGGCCCGCCGAGCTAAGCCGAAGGCACGAAGTTCGGGCAGCGTGCAAGGGGGAGCCTCGGCAGAGAGGGACCTTCAGCGGGCAGGGCCCGCTGCCCTCAGAAAGGCGCTCTCGGGCTCTCAGCTGTGCTCTACCGCGTCTCCCCCAGGTTCAGCTCTTCCTGGGAATTGTCCGATAGCACATGTGGGCAAACAACGTAACGGAGCAGAGGCTGCTCTGGAAGAAGGAGGACGTTCTGTGAAAGTCATAAACCAGGCCGCCAGACCAACGTCACCCGGTAGAGCCGTTTGCCCAGCAGAGAGGGAAGCAACTCTGAGCAATAGGCACTCCCAACGTCAGCCATCAGAGAAGCAGCAGTTCCAGAGCAAGCCAAGTTCTAGTCAAAACCCTGTTTATTTGCTGGCAAAATGTGCAAAAGCAGATGCGAGCCAGCATTGTGCCACTTGTATTTCATAAATTTGACTGAAATAACACACAATCTGTTTCCCAAGCTGGTCAAACAAATCATGCAGTTTAGTTTTGAATTTTCAGAGGTAGCCATTAAATATTCACAGCAGCATACTGACTGGATGTGTAAAACCAGGAAGCCTATGTGATCAGGCAAACAGCAGCAACCAGGACAACTAATAGCATGTTACCAGCGTGTTAATTCAGGTGCTGAGGAAGATGGCCTCAGAAGTAGTTTGTGGAAACCAGGCCCCATCAACATGAGTTTACAGTATTTTATTATTTCACTTCTAATCTTAGAATTATTTGTTCAGCACCAGCATGGCTTTTGAAGAGTGAATTATCAATTTATTACATTCTTCCCCGTTCATCTGGTTGTTTACCAAGAGCGCTAAAGCTTCCTGCCAAAGTAAACTGTGTTTTAGAGGGGCTGATCATTGATTAAACTTAGAAAAAACAGATTTGTAGGACAGCTTTACACGAAGCTTGTATTTTTCTTGCCCAGACCCTTTTCTCACTTTCAACTGGATTAGATATTCCAGCTTCAGATTTGACAGGCTGTTTAATAGTTTACTCAGTATGTGTATCAGAGGGATCAGAAACAATTACTGTGTTAAATTTATACCCAGAATGCCTGTTCTTTATTAGCATTTCAATTAGCATTCACGTTAGCTGTTACACAAATATATATGCAATATATGTATAAAGCGCACTCTAGTTGGCCATTCTTTCATTTGTGCTCTCCCCTAAATAAACCCAGTTTTCAGTAACTATCACACCTTCTACATATTTACTAGGTCTCTCTTTTTCATGTAGGGAAGTTATAAAAGCTCATGAGAATTCGCAATTCTAATCTCATGCTGTTGTTAATGCCATGCCTGCTGTGTTATTAGGTCCTCAATCTATTACTACAGTTGTAATATATTCTTTCCTCAGATCCTGCTGGTAATATCATCACCTTACAAAGACTTCACATATTCTAGTCTATACAGATTTACAGGTTAGAAGCTAATCACATCTGACATAGAGCAAAGTTCCCTGGTTCCAGAAGCACAGGACATCTCCACTGCAGTTAAAACACAGGTTCTTTCACTAGCAATTGTAACAACAGGTCTCATCCTATCTTCAGGCTGTAGAGCAGCCTGTCTGTTAGCAGACAGCATGAACAAAATCAGTATGTTAGGGTAGGCCCTTTAAATCCTGTCTAAAAATCACATTACCAAAATCACACACCAACACATAACTGGAAGCACGTACCAGACTGAATACAACATGCAACATACCTTCCATGATACAGAAGATGCAACTGCAGCTCAGATCTTCACTCCCCAAATGGACGAGCCACTGGACTGAAGTGGAGATCACAGGCTTCCCTCCAGACCTTACACAGCTGCCCAATTTCCACCAGGTGTAAAGTATAATGCTCCTTTGACTAGAGCTCTTGAAATGACCAGGTGCATTAGCAGAGTAAGTCACTGTGCTTCAGGAGGTGAAAGGGGTCACCTGCACAACCATGACCTTTTAATTAAGGTCATTCCCAGCCCTATTTCTTTTTTTTTTTTTTTTTTTAAATCCCAAGAAACCACTTCCTTGGCTGTGAATCTTTTTGTCTTGTCTGAGCTACAAGAGAGGTTGTCACACCTCTCAGCTACGCTAATTTTTTCAGAAAAATGCAAGGCGAAGTATTATCCTTTGGTGTTCTTACACAGTGTGCTAAGTGATCTGCATCAGCCACTCCCAATCTGGGCAACACAACAATTCTGGTAATTTTTTTCACCTTATCCCTGAATATATCTATATTTAGGAAAGCAAATAAGCATTTCTTATCTATCCATACTAGGGGAGATTACACTTAAAGCCTGGAAAAGAAGAATCTTAGCTTTTACCTGTGAAGTTCTTTTATCCAAGCAGAACTGGCTAGCTTGTGTTTGATCCTGCTGTCTTATGCAACTGGTAAGGATATCTCTCCAGTGAGGCTGCTTACCTTTCGCTGTCCTTGCCTGGACTACAAGTGTTGCACAATCACCCAACCCAGCGTTCATTTAGTTACACTACTCTTACAGGATAAAACTAGAGTAAAACCTGGAAGTAGTAAAATCAGTGTTTTGTTCATTCTGCAATAATGGGTATATAAACTGGGTATATACGAAATAGAAAGCTTTAAAACCGAGGAAAAAGTAAGCCTATGCTTGCCATGTATGGACACATGAATGGGGAAATGAAACCACCATCCTTTCTGGAGCTAGAGTGCTTGTACTCACACCTGGGAATATAGTGGAGTTTATCTCAGTTGTACAAGTTGACTCTTCCATGCTTACGGGAGCCTCGATTTCAATACAGTTTCTTTAGATGAATATGCTGGGGGCTGCATCAGCCCAACAGAGGTGAGGCTGATGTAGCTCCATTCCCCAAAGTCCAACCAGTAGCAAGGCCAAGTGTGTATTCTCAACAAGAAAACATGCAAACAGACGTGTATATACACATATAAATATAGCTGGCCACACAGACTCCCACACTGCACTCCCACAAACAGCACCAGTGGCTTTGTCCTTTTCTTCCTCTGACTGGATTAGCATGGAGATCCATTAGTGGGATATGCACATACAGTTGTATAGACATACATATATATACGCACATGCACACACTAAGAACCCCTCAGGTAACTGGCCTTAGACAGTCTATCTAGTCCTAGAGCTCCACAGATTTCATCTCACAACATTTGTGCTACTATTTTTTTCTTGAAACAGTATTGGTTATACATCACAATGTCACGAAACAGCAGGGCAGTGCCTTGCAAGTTTGCTTTTATTGAAGACATATTGAAGCAAATTCCAGTTAACAGCCCAATGAAACTCCCAAAGTACTACATTCAAAAATACCCCAAGGGAGATCACATTCAGAGGGAGGATTTTCAACTGATCGCTGGATATCCTGCAAATACTTGTTCAAGGCACTGATTGCTTTGGTACCAATTCTAAAATGAGGGCATTTGAGTCACAATTAAATAAAAAGCCAAGAGTACAAATCACAGATTATGAAAATTGCATTTTAAGGAAAGGAACACAAAGACATGATAGTTCCTGCTGCCAGATCCTTGAAGTTCTTGGTACCATAAAATTGCAAAGCATATTGCCAGTTGAGCTTTTCTCATTAGCTGTAGTCTCTCACAATTTACCAAGAGAAATGAACAGGAAAACTTCACCAACATAAGTCAGCAATTCCTCATTACTTACAATATTATTCTATTTGTAAAGGAGTAAGATCTTGTTGTACCTTTACAGATATAGATTAAGTATGATTTCTTTGAGGATGTGTGCTCAGTTCTACACTGTGCTAATTTAAGCCTGCATTCTCACCCTTAAAATAAAAGTCTAGGCTTATGTTTATGTAAATGCATACACGATCTGAACTAAAGCAATACTTGTTGAGTATCTCCAGAGATATTTCTTATGCTAGTCTTCTGGGCACACAAAGATGATCTTAAGTGTGTTCTTACTGTTTGTTTTATTACTTTGAACTATGAAATGTGAAAGTCAAATACCAATTTGTACATATACCTATATTGGCTCAGCTCAACCATTTCCTCTTCTCCCTCTCAAACACCTTTGCACTTGCTTTTCAGTCACTTGTCCTCATGGGAAAATGCTCCATCAAGATTCATATATCTGCCACCAAATCACTTTAAAACCTCCTTTCTAAAACAGTGTCTGTCAGAGTGCCAGTCATGGCACAGCTGAGCTAAACTGCGAGCTGACAAACCTATTTTTAAGGATGAACTTCTACTGTCATTGTTTCAGCCCTGCTCCCCCCCACTTCTTCACCTCGGTCACTTGCTGTGTACCTGTTATGCATAAGGGCTGATGGTTGCAATGGGCCCCCCATTTCAAAATTAGTATTTTAGATAAGACAACCATGAGTTTCACGGATGTGACAGTCTGTCTCCATGTATCTTTGCTCACTAATCTCTGTTACAAACTTCACTCAGAGTTGGCACTGGGAATCTGTCCAGTGCCAGCCCCTCCTACCTCCAGTATACCTCCCTCACCTTGTGCCTTCTCCTTACCTACAGATGAATGCATCAACTATGTCATACTTTGCCATTTTGCTGGAAAGAAGGAGCAAAACTGGGTAAGGCAATGGAGAAGAAGAAGAAGTGCTGGCAATATAGTGAACAGCAGTGATTGTATTTCAGCTCTGAGAGAGGTCAAAGTCAATAGTGGTTCAGAGATGTAACAGTATGGAGCAGGCCTAAGACGGGCTGCCAAGAAGCAGAGTGTTACTGGGGTAACACTATACTAGCGTGTTACTGGGGTAGTGATAATCTATCAGGACCTAGAAAACATTTGGTAGTACGTACTCTTAGAATCTCTGCTCTCCTGTAATATTGATGCCTTTTCCATCCCTAGTTTGTACAGTGTCTAATTCTGATCTTTGGGGTTTTCATGTGCTAGAACAATAGAAAGAGCAGATAATAACTGAGGCTGAGGGAGCTGGGCTTGTTCAGCCTAGAGAAGAGAAGGCTGTGGGGGGACCTCATTGCAGCCTTTGAGTCCCTGAAGGGAGCAAAGAAACAGGAGGGGAATCAACTTTTTAAAAGGGTAGATAATGGCAGGACAAGAGGGAATGGATTAAAGCTAAAGAAGGGAAGGTTTAGATTAGATATTAGGGGAAAGTTTTTTACAGAGAGAGTAGTAAGGTGCTGGAACAGGCTGCTCAGAGAGGTGGTGGATGCCCATCCCTGTAGATGTTCCAGAACAGATTGAACGGGGCCCTGGGCAACCTTGTGTAGATCCAGGCCTGGAGGTTGGTGGCCCTGCCTGTGGCAGGGGGTTGGAACTCTATGATCCTTGGGGTCCCTTCCAACCCAGACCAGTCTGTGATTCTATGATAACAGTTGTGAATTTCAAACTGGAAGTAGAAGGGGCAAAATGGTACTATTTGTGATCTGCAATTTGTTGCAGATATTTTCAATATTGCATGCAAATTCTTTGAAATTCATGGGGCAACTCCAGAACTGCAACAGGGTAGCAGGGGACACAGTTTGGTTTAGAAATAAATGTGTATTTCAAAAAGACAGGTTTCTTACTTGTCAGGACAACAGAATTGGTGCTTGTATCTTGTTCTACAAAGATGGGTATGTCTGTGTGTGTAAGTATTGCAGATCTACTTGCAGGAATGCTTTCAGTCAGTAAGTGGCTAAAGGGGTCACCTGGTCGGTTGATCCTCAGGAAAGCAGCATTAATCTATATCAATGGCCCATGGCCTATAGGTTCCAGGTTTATCTTTCGGAATCTGAAAGAAAATATAAAGAAAACACATCATTTTGCTAAAGGAAAGAAAACACTGTAATGCAGAATTGTGTATTCCTTAACAGCCATTTAAGTGTCATCGCATGCATAGATCCACAGTGACTCATCTTATAAAAGGTTGTGAAAGCAACCAAAATACTTCAAGTCAACAATGGCACCGTTGTAATTGAACAGGTAATTAAGCATATATCTCCATACCACAGGTGAATTCACAGCTCAAAAGGTTCAGATTAGAGGAACTGACATGAGGTTCCATTATGCAACACGGTTTAATGAGACTACGTTAAATCATGGAGACCATGATGTTTTCCAGGAAATTCTACATTTCTGAGGACATTCCTGGAGATAAAACATCAGCTCTGGAGGACTGGATAACACCTTCACCTTTACTTAAATTCTAAGTTGTTACCAAGTTTTTGCATAACACTTAGATCACAAAGGTTCTTGACCTTGGTAATGATTTCTATTAAAATGAGATGTTCTATCACTGTGAAAGACTTGGCCATTGGATATTCTGCACAGAAGGAAGAAGAAATGGATGGAATTCACAGCTCCAGCCTCCACACAGCTTGAAGTTGGGGGGATGTCTAGTTGGCTGCCAGTTGAAAAGATAGGGGCCTGCAGGTTTACCTGCCTTAAGGTGCATCCCTTTTTGTAGAGACATCTTCAGCCTACAACACAACACAGTTGCTCAGACTCAGATCCATGGAGCTTGTTAAGTTGAAAGCTTTAATTAATACACCACCTTGTCACAGTTTGGTCTTGTGTATCCTATTTTCCAGGCCCCCAAAATGTTTGTTTCGTTTTCTTCCTGACTGGATGTGAACTGAGCAGAGAATGGCTGCTAAACTCTTGCAGTTTTTATGTTTGACAGTTGCTCCTATACTTTACTCTTATTTTTTTTTCTCCTCTTCAACTTATAAATAAACAGACATGTTGAGCAAGTGAAAATGTATTAAGCAACTCCAGATGTATCTACTTTTACAGTGCCAAAAGAATGAGAGTCAGAATATAAGTCCCATCTTGCCCTCCTTTCTGAAGAAAATCTTGCAAGAACATTGTTGGCTAGGACAGACAAGGGGAGGGGATTTGGCTCAGGTCTCGGTGTCTTACAAAAATGAGTACTCTCCACCAGGCTACTGGCCTGTCCTGCCAACCCCTTCTAGCAAGGAAAGTGCAAGATATAATACCATGAGATTGAAGGCACCACTCTGGAAAGACAGAACTGCAAGGGTGAAGGTACTTTTTCCTGTCATTCTCATTTTGAAGGAAGCAGAGGCAAAGCACAATATGTCAAATCTACAAAGTAATTACTGTGTCTGAAATAGGAAGAAAATTGGCATCTTGCATATCTGTCAAACTCAACCAACAATCCCACACCACAACCTGCAAGGAAGAAGGCTGGGGTGTCTAAAATCCATCGTCCTTAGGCCCCATCTTTTCAGTGTCTGCTGAACATCTCTTTGTTCCAGAAAACAAAGAAGAGCTAGTGTGACCTGAAGGTCAAGGTGGAAGGCTCTCATAAACCCAGCTGCAAATGGATTGTACAATGGGAATAATCATTGTTAGCCTCTGCTTTTTTTATTAAAATCAAGGATGTATTCACTCAAGCATCTCTAGGAATACTTCTCACAGAAAATGAGCTTATATGAAGTAACTGGGACCTAGACAGTTTCAGTCTTCACAATAAATATCTTAAATTTACACCTTTAGATTGTGTGATTGCCACTGCCAATGGTGATGCTTGTATGATAACATAAATCTAAAATGTTTCATTTGGGAGTGCTCTTGTACACCCAGCCCATGTTCTAACTCTATGTTGTGACAAGAGTTGGATTCACATTGCCCCTATTTCCATCTCCCTGGTTTTCAAGGAAGAAAAAGAGGACACTGGGATTACTTGGTTTAAAGTGGAATCAAGTCTAGAACCAGGAGCAGAGGACGAGTGATAGAGCACACCTACTCTGTATCTAGACATAGTCATAGCTCCTAATAGTGATGCAAATAAAGTGACCCTAAAGACAAAGTCAGACTATAAACTGAAAAGTACTTTCAAGGGCTTTTAGATAAAAGGAGATACAAAAATTGGAAACATTACACTTGAGGAAACAGCACAAGCTCCTCAGTTCTGGACTGTTAGTTCATGTTTCTCTATCAACATAGCAGAGTAAAGTGCCACTGATAAAATTAAGTGCAAAACTCTCCTAACTGGCATGTTGAAGAAAAGATTTGGCTCACTGATTAGTCTATTTGCACAATCCATTCAGATGAAAGCAAATTGAGGAGTGTGCTAGTTCACAAAAGGAACAGAAATAACTTTACCATCTCAGTAAAGGCATCATCACAGGCCATGCGAATGCGCTCGACAGTCAAGGGGCTGTTCAGTGTGAAGTCCAGCGGCAGGCCCCTTTCTTTCCGTGCAGCAGCCACTGCCTCTCGTATGGCAAAGAACACTGAGCTGCCAAGGAAGAATCCAGCTTCACCCACACCCTGGCAGAGGAGAGAGGCAGTTGCAGACACTGGCTTTAGAAACTGACAGCAGAGAGTTAAATCAACACATCTTCACTGTAGTTTTCTGAAATATACTGAATCAGACCAGCTCAGTATTTGGTCCTGTCTAGTACACTTGGATACAGCAGATTACCTTGGATCTCTGAGAACTTTTGTGTTAGAAAAAAACACAGACCAGGATTTGGCTGATGGGGATAATTTTAAAAGTCACAATACAGCTACACTGTCAAATAAGCTTCCTGCTGGGACTTCAATTCTCACATTATAAAGGCATGAAATATCTCATGACTTCTCACATTACAAAGGCATGAAATATCTCATGACTTCTCACATAAATGACCTTTATCTATATCCAAGTGGACTTAATTATACATGATTAAACAGAGGAAGAAGAACACCCACCCCCACTGGTCCTTTAGCCCCTGTGTTTTGCTAATTTTGATAAGAAATGTGCCCTTTGCCTGTATTTTCTTCATGTGAATGAGTTCATTTACTCATTTACACCATGTAAGGCTGTAAGAATAGGGAGTGGACATCTGGAAATTCCTGAGCCTTTGTGTATTGGGTTTGGCTTGGTACTTTTATTTGCTTTGCTTGCATGTCTGCAGCTTCTGCTTCACTTAAACTGTCTTTATCTCAACTCACAAGTTTGCTTACTCTTCTGATTCTCTCCCCCATCCCACAGAGGGCAAATGGGCGAGCAGCTCTGTGGGGCTGAGGTACCTCCTGGGGTTAAAACCACACACTTTGTCACACCTGGGGTGCTTGAAAATTTTAAGTAAGATCGGTGTGTTTACCTTGGAAGAATAGATAGCAATTGAGTTGCATGAATTTGGCAGTAAATAGACACAGAACTGCTCAGGAATGTCACAGATGGCAGGGATCTTGTATGTATCTGGGCCAAGAGTGAGCTGCTCTCCTTCTGGGGAAAAGTAGATTTCTTCTAATGTATAGAGACCAACACCCTGAATGAAGGCTCCTTCAATCTGAGCAAAGAAAAAAAGGTATACTTTTACATCTCATTCAGTCATTTTAAAAGATAAAAGCACATACACAATTTGATTTTTTATGATTACACATGAACTGACATATTTCCTTCCAAAAGTAGAAATTAGCCAACACAGACCAAGACAGGACCAAGCTGTCCTTCTCTGACTTACACAAATATTTTCAATGGCTCAAGTTCTACTTTTCC
This sequence comes from Zapornia atra, assembly GCA_013400835.1. Classification (NCBI taxonomy): domain Eukaryota; kingdom Metazoa; phylum Chordata; class Aves; order Gruiformes; family Rallidae; genus Zapornia; species Zapornia atra. Next base: position 27,176 of record VZTU01007399.1, read on the forward strand.
TTATTCCTGGCTAAACTCACCATAATTAGTACAGCTACCTTTGATTTGCTTTGGCAAAAGTGCCAAAGAGAACTGAGTGAAATCCACAGAAATTCCAGTGAGAAGATATTTGTCCAGAAACTAGGACATAAATAGTCTGGTCACTCTTGTATTTACTAAAAAGATTTGCAGGTAGCTAATGAAATTTCTTCCGGAGGAAAAACATCTCAAACACAAATAGATGATAGGTTGGATATGAAGAGAAAATAACAGGATACAAAAACAGCAGGCCAGCCCAAAGTAGGAAGGAGCAACTGCTGAATAGACATTGGGGCTATGACAGGAGTGATGTAAACATTGGTGCAAGGTGAACACAGAATCAAGCTGCTAAGAAAGAATGATTTATCAAATTTGGCAGTCCTCAACCTGCAAAATGAATACAATTTTTTATGCAAAGGGCAAATACATGAGGATGAGCCTGTAATAGGATAAGTAAGCAGGATAAGAAAGACTTTTAAATGTAGGTCATATTTTTAGGAGGATTTCCTTTGATTCTGCAAAGAAATTGCAAATATTTTCTACACTCTGAGTTCACCACTACTTTCTTATTTACAAACTAGAAATGTTGACACCACTTGTGTCACTATGCAATTTGTCTGTAGGTATCCACATTGTCTACAATAATACAAAGCTATAGATACAACAGATCATTAAAGAAAGGTGTGTTCCATCTCAATAGCTTTTTCCATTATATCACAGCTGAAATCAGTGCTGTGAAGCCAGTTAACATTTAGCCCTGAGTCAGTAACTCTGGGATAAATTGATCAGGAAAAAGTCATAAGGAGATTCAAGTTGCTAATCCTTGGGACATCTCCAAAGGATTGGATCTGCTTTTCTCCTCATTTGTCAGATGAACAAGAAGTAGAAAATTTATTCTATTATTATTTATAGCTGCAAATACAACCAAATACTGCTACATCTGTCAATACAGCATCCTTGAGTGTTAATGGATAGCGTCACATAGGCTTTGGTAGCTATTAAATTGACTGATATCAGTAATCATTTAGGCAAAAAAAATCACTAATATAAAGCCAAACTATGGAAGTTCATACCTGTCCTATATCAATAGCTGGATTGATGCTGTAACAGGCATCCATGACAATGTCTGTTCTGATGTTCTGTTAAACAAATAAAAGGTATTATAAAGTTATAGTGAAAATACACAACAACAGAGGGATGTTAAACAATATATATAGTTATCTGTGAAAGACACATTATCAGAAGTATTATAAATTTCTTCTGAAACATGAAAGCTACTTGAGACACGCTGTGTTGATGGAAAATTCATCTAGAAAATGTGGGTTTGTGGTTGTCTGAAACTTGGTATGTTATGCACATCCCATAAATAACAGGACGATCATGAATTCAAGAACAGCTTTGTTGATTGTTCTGTGGAAACTGATTTGCCTGAAATTATGTTTAGCCACTTCTTATGCTTTGTTGTGAGTGTAGAAGCACAGTTACCAGAACAGAAGTTCCTTATGCAGAGGAGGGGACAGGGAATAATGTCTTCTGGGCTGTTCTTATACAAGGTCCAGTGGTTTCTCCTAAATCCCAACCTCCTTTATTTTAAGGAGATTCACAGACTCTAGTGATTCTGTAGTGTAGCTACACATGATGTAGCTACCAGATGTCTGGCAGTCACTGCAGCCAAATGTGCTTTCCCAGGAGTCAGAAGGCACTGTATTTGTCTCCATGCAATGCCATTGTGAGCTGTCCCTGCACTAAATTCCCTTTGCAATAGGTGAGATTATGTGACTGTGTCTCAACCTGTTTTGAATGTAACTGATAAAAAGGGGACTGTAACCGATCATATGGTGGGGTTGTCAAAGACCTGACCTGCAGGGAGATGTTCAGAAGGTCTAATTGAATTTCAAAGTCATCATATATGGTAGAAACATTAAACTTTCTTTATTTTCTGCTGTTCTCATAGTGTTCTTCTGGTTAACATCAAACTTCTATAACCAAGTTGTATTGCAACAGGCACAATAGCCATTTATTGTTCTGCTGGCATTTTGTTGAGTACATCCAACAGACTATATCTCTATTCTTAGTCAAATAAAGCAAAAGAAAAAAGAAGCCATATGAATGTAAGGATGGTGGGAAATTCACCCAACTCTACTACAAGTTCATTGTATTTTTAGACATTACCTTGTGGGCTCCTGTCAAACAGTCAATTTCTACTTCAGAACATGCAACTCCAAAGAGAAAATATGGGAACGCATGGCCTTTCTTTGTGTCCCAGTTCATGTTTGTAACATAACCTCTGGAGGAAGGAACAACATCCATCAGATTACATGAATTTGATGAAGATCCCCCCCACCCCCATCCTTGTCCTCACTGTTGAGACCAGTAGGGGAATAATATAATGTGATATATTATAAACTCTAAGCTAACTATTTTCATAGGATCTCTGTAGTCAAAGACAATCTAGGGTATAGCACCACTGATAAATATATGTTGTGTGGAATGATTTGGGACAATAAGAGGGTTGCAAACCGTGATGGTCATGGAACAAAATTCCTTGTGGGTCTTGTATATCCCACTGTAGTTGGCCTTGCAGAAGACTCAGTGCATCAACTGTCAAACTAGCTAACGAAGGATATAAAGTGCTTCTGAAATCAAGTAGATTGAAGAGTTCTTCTTGTTAAACACTGCAGTCTCTGGTCCACCAACTTATTGGTTTGTGTGCTGCATCTGATACAGCCTTGAGAACATGGAATGGGGACAGTTTTATCCTTCCTGCAATTTCTTGACAAGGTAGCACCTCTGATGACGACAAATTAGAAAAGACTAATGTCTGTCCTTACTTGAAATAGCCAGTAGCTGAAAGACTGATGCTTTGCTTGTGAGCTTCACTGATCTGCAAAAGGTATACTCATTATTAAAGAGAGAAAATTAAAAATTCTTTACGTAATATTTCAAGAAAAAATGAGTCTTTAAAAAACATTTTAAAGAAAAAAGAGCCCTAAGTAAAAGCTTTACATACCCTTGTGCACATGGCATATCTTTAAGAAGAGGGGCACTGCAAAATCTCTGAAGTTGGCCAGATTCACCAGGACATTTTTGCACCATGTGCTTTTAGACTGATTATTCTCTTCCTTGCTTCAAGTTCACTTCAAAGAGCAAGGCCCTTTCCTCCCTCTGCAACAGTGGGAGCTTTGACTCTCCACTCATGGGTTTATCATAATTCAATAGTAAGAAAGAAGGAGAGAGATTTACCCAGTCTTCCCATTTGCCATTAGGATTGTCTTTTCGTATCGGGTCCAGACGCTTCCAAAGAATCTGACAAGCATCCTAGGAAGGAAGAAGGCTGGGCATCATTGACTAAGCCACAAACCCAAATCTATCTGCAGTTTTCAAAGCAGTACAAGCTCTTGGTGAAGTCTGTTAAATTAATTCTGAGAGCTGTAACTGTTCATTTGCTCTGCTAAATGCCAGGTAGAAAGCAGCACTTTGTGAAGAGTGGCATTGACGTCTGCTCTAATGTAACTGAAGTATATGAATACCAGGCCATCACTGAAACCATCAACAAAACAAGATCTATTTTGATTTACTGGATAGAAAACCATAGCTGGTTCCAAAACATTTAAGTGGATAGAGGTGCTTCAGTCTGATTATTAAAAAAAGTACCTGAAATATACCTTATTCTAAATTTTCCTTTAAACTGTGTTTAAATACAGAATAAAGTAAAGATCCATAAATGTATCTAGTTGTAAAAAATCTCCACATTTGTAAATCTCATACAGTAAAGCAGAAGAAGGTGACAGAAGGTCTAACAGTGTTCTGTAACTTGCCTTGCTTTAAACAATACATGTAAAATAAACTAGGAGAAGAGATTTTCAGAAAAAAGAACTGCAAGCTGCTCACACCGATAACTAAGTTATGAATCCTCAGAGGGACATTCAGTATTCAACAGAACTGATATCTATAAAGTAGATTTTTCACAGGGACAAAAATGTGTTTGGGTTAGTGCTTAGCCACTGTTTAATTCAGGGTTAAATGTACTAACTTGCTTTACTAACAACTCTACTTTTGAAGAAGGGCTGAAGGTCTGACAAGAAGCATGTTTTGCTAAAAAGTATCCTTGGAGAAGAGGTGAAAGGCTGATAAAGAGGAAACATCCTGTCCTAGGAGGTGCAAGAGCGGGGGCATTGCCAGAGGCCTGAAGTCAACAAAAACTGGGGGAAAGGTAAACGTGGCAGAGGGAGATCTGAACCACACACCCAGCTAAAGGACTATGCAAATGGTCCCACCCACACCTTCAAGCCTGCTAATTTGAATATGCTTGGCCAATAGTAGATGATGCTGTAATTTCTAACCAATTAGTGTAATTTTAGGTGGGCCTTTTCTAATCCTGCAACAAGATAAATATGTTGTAAATTCTGTGTGTGATGGGCTGGTTTTGTGGAATTACCACCAAGCACCCATCTCTGCGCAGACAGGGAATAAATCAAATACCTCTGCTCTGTGTGTATATCAGCGTACTGCACACCGGGTAACTGCCCCACTTTGGGGACAGCAGAACCACTAACTATGTGGAAAAAAAGTGGGAATAACTCTTACCTGGACTGCTCTTGCATTGATTTCTGTTCCAACTGATCCTGCTGTGTATTTCCCATTAGGTACAGTTGTTGTGCTCGTTTCACAGAAGTGTATATATGACAATGGGATCTTCAGTTCACGACTGGCAATCTGCAACGGAAGCAAACAAAATAATATCCAGTCCCACTTGAAGATGCAATCTCAAGTCAGGAATTCATCATGCCATTCATCTCCCTCTATATACACATACACAGAGAAATGGTCTAATTAAACAGCAATACTATGGTTAGGAAAAATGCTAAAGTCTTTCTTAAAAATCATTCTGTAAAACAAATATTTTATAAATAAATTCAAGTAATAGAAGATTATTAATTGAGCGACTAATTACTGCTCTCTCTAATCAGGCTTTAGTTACATATAAAAAATTTAGTCAAATTTAAAAAAAACCCAACTTTCTCCCTTATTTAGCATCAAATCTCATCTTTATATACTTTCTATCTCATTTGACATGGCTTGGTTAATTTGTGTTTCCACTTCATTGTTTTTTACAATGTTCTAACATTCAGATGTTTGTTCAGCTAATTTTGAAGGAGTGGTTTCATTTTAGCTCCAAAATTACCTACTTGGCACATGATTTTTTTAGCACTGTTTACACCAGAAATGCACATTAACTGCTATCCCTGGTCTTGGATACACTACAAAGTTAAATTTTCAGCACTTTAACTGCATCTGCAAAAAAACCCAAACACTGGGTCATTTTTCATGTGCTTTCTATGGCTTAGCTGCTGTGGTAACATTAATGTTACCACAAAGATGTTAATCTCCTTTCCAGGTCTTGAAAGATTGCTTTTATTATAGCTTTCCTAATTTTTGTCTTCAATAACAAGCCAATATTGAACTTAGCTTTGTTATGTCAGCAGAATTTGCCTATTACACTTCTTAGTGCTGTTCACCTCTTTGATGCAGTTATGTGTCTTGTATTTTGTTTACCCTCACATGCTAACTCACCTGTAACATCTTAGTGTGAATTCCCTGTCCCAGTTCAATTCCACCATGAGTGACTAGCACAGACCCATCTATATAGATGTGGACGAGAGCTCCAGCCTAAAGAAAAGCCATAGAAACTTGGTAATTTTCTTACTTGATTGAAGGAAGGTGAAGAAAAAGGAGGCAAAGACAGATTTAATTTTCAAGATTCAGTAAATTAAAAAGGGTGTGGAAATTCTCTAGCAGTTTGACAATAACAAATTTCACTGCTCTAAGGGTGGACTCTAAATGAGTAACTTATTCAAGGGAGTTCTGCAGGGATCACAGTCATTAGTTAGAATAATAGAAAAGTATGTATTTCTTCTTGTGAGCCTGGGTGAATTAAGAACATGCTGCTTCTACTTACGATGTATGTGCAGCCGCAGATACTATTCCCTCCTCATCCCCAATATAAGGGAGAACAGAGCAGAATCTGAACCTGGAATCAGGTGCCATTTTGGACAGTTGGCAGAGTATTTCTTACTATGAATAACTATAGAACTTTTATTTTAGAAGAAGCAATACCTGAGCTATACTTTTGTTTTTCTGAAACTGAGGGATTAGTCCTAGTCCTTTCTGTTTACATGTATCCATACAGGGTAATAATAAACTGATGTTCGTGGTATATAATTTTGACGGAGCAATGACACAACTGCTCTTCCATTCTCTTTCAAGGGCTGTCAAGACAATGGCTTAGAACCTGATTCATTTTCTGCTTGTACTTTGGTGCAGTCTTGTGCCAACACATATCTATCTTAACCACAGGACATGCAAGAAGCAGCTGGGAATAGAAGTAATGAACTTTCATTCATGGTTAAATGAGGAACAAATAACTTCCCAAGGAATTGTGATGAAAGAAATCAATTTCACACAAGCCATCCACTCCCATGAAGGAACAAGTGGACAAGAAAAAGGACTAGAAATTCTGTGGACATGTATCACTGTAGTACGCAATCAGCTACCAGCACTTGGAGAGCAAACAGTAGAGCCTGAGAGGTGAAATACAGCACCTCTGGGACATCTTTTTATTTGTTATTAATTCTACACTGAGAAATAATGCTCATGTGATCTCTTTGGTGTCAACCTGTGACATTTACAATCAGGTAACATTTTGCTGTCAGTAAGCAGTTAGCTGATTAAACAATAAATCTATTCTCTAAGACTTAGATCTAGATTTTTGGAAATTCAGTGTAATGCTTGGGCTTTATTCTGAAGGTTTCGGTGAAATTCATGCCTTGTTCTGACCTTTTGTGTCAGATGAATTGTGATCCCTAGATTCAATGTTTCTTTACTATGGGAACATTTTGGGATGAAATAGATTAATATCTCTCTCTCCATGCTCTTATTTACAAAGTTGTATAGAAACAATTGAGATGGAATAAACAACTAACATATAAGCTGTATGGATTTTCCTTTTCATACATTGTACTCTTATAAACAAATAACAAAGCCAGTTGGCTTAACCTGGAACTAATTAAAAAATTTGATTCGAGGCGTGAATTAAATAAAATAAATCAGAACTGGAATTTTTTCCCAGAAATACCAATATCCTGAGCCACAAAAAAATTCATCAGCAGAGCTTAACCTCACATGCAAGTGGTACTATCTGAACTATAGGGGTGAAAATTTTTCTCACTATGGATCATAGTATGGAAGGATCAAAGTACCACATTTTTACAGTGTTAGCCTTTTGCTGGATAAAGGTAGCATGTTGGGAATCAGAAATTCACATTTCTGTGAGGTGAATAATCATAGAACGGTTTGGGTTGGAAGAGACCTTCAACCCAAGGGAAGACCATTTAGTTCAAGCCCTCTGCCTTGGCCAGGTTTATCTTTCACCAGATCAGCTTGCTCAAAGCCCCCCTCATACTGAGTAAGTAAGAGATCAATCAAAGAGAATGATACGCTTTCTGAAACAAAATATATCTCAGTGGATGATATTTTATGCTAGTCCAGCATGTTGGAATTCTTTTCCCTTTCTTTCCTGTCTGTAGAGAACATATTTTATTTTTGGAGATGTAGAGGTCTTAGATCATAAAAAGCACTATTTTTAAGATTATAAAAGCACTATTTTGAAGAGATTACCTGATGAAAGTAAGTTGCATTAAATCCAACAGAAAATTTCATGGGAATGATGGCAATGCCTTTCTTCTTCCAATAATTTTTCACGTTAAAATCCTCCACCATTACTTTTCGGCTGTAGTAGTCAGACTTGTCCAAACATTCTTCCCAACATTTCCACAGATTCTCTGCATCAAACTCTTCTTTGAAGGTTGTTAGGTTAACTCCTTTGTACATGTTTAGTTCCCTAACCTAAACAGAAAAAAAACCTATACAGTGCTGAAAACAAACATTACCTTATAATATACTGACATACTATATATAATACAATGACATGCTATACAGTAGTATAAGAATATAAGTAACACTCATTGACATTAAACATAACGTCATATCTTTTGTTTCCTAAGGCAATCACTGCTCAAACGACCTGATTTTTTCTCCTCACATCAAATGCCTGTGAATTTAAGTGGTGTCAGTGGCATTCTTCACAAGGACTACTCAATGCAAAGAAGGATGGCAAACTCAAATAGTAAATTAAACAGATAGCAGAATTTAAAGCTAAATAAATGTTTGCCCTTTGGAGATGGGTTGAAAGCCTTCCTGAAATGTGATAAAAGACTGCAGGTAAGTGGGAGAGGGAGGAGATTCAAAGAAATAGGGAAAAGACATAGTTGGCATTAGAGGAAAGTAAAGTTATTCATAAACCACAGCGTGAATATATGAGAGGTAGGCACATACAGAAGAGGAAAAGCATACATTGGGCTAAGCAGTGTGTAAGGAAAGCACAGATCTTTAAGACTGGAGAGGAAATGGCTGACACACTGTCTCTGAAGGCTGGAGAGAAGCCAAAAGTGTCAAGCTGGTAACTGGGATGACAGGGGCCAGCTAACTAAACTGTTGATGGATGGATAGAAAAGTCAGGAAAGACCAGTTCTAAGAGGCTGACATGCAACTGACAGCTGAGCATACAGAAAGTGATATAAACTTGTCCCACAGTACAAGAGATTATGTTGTTTTGACAGTATCTGGTCATGACAGTCATCAAACATTTTGCAACAGGTCCTGGGCCAGTTTTCTCCACTATTATTTGTATTATTTCAAGAATTATTCTATGGATGCATAGGTGCTGAATAAAGAACCATTCAGCACAGGGAAAGTTGCTAGATTTGTTTCTACAAGAACTGGCTTAAGCATAAGATGCTTCTGACAATCTAGGTCCTAGAATTCTGTTATCCCATGTTTTCTGTTATCCCAGCCTTAGTTCTTTTACCTTCTCATGTGGTAGGCCAGTTCGGGTCGCCACAGCCACAATACAGGTCTCCATAAACAGACCTGCTTGGGGAAACCCAAACCCTCGGAAGGCAGTATTAGAAGGCAGATGAGTCTTGCAGGCATGGCCCCTGACTCGGAGGTTGGGGATATCATATGCATTGTCCACTTTCAACACAAGGTACTCAATCACCTGTAAGAAGAGATTATAGTTGTTCAAATGGTTTCATTGCCTTTAAAAAGGGCAGTGAAACTTGGGAAAGACACTCAAGATCAATGAGATGTAATTATTTTAAGGTGGAGTAGAACTATATGCAGGAGGCCTGGTGTTCTGCTGCTTTTTAAACTGCACTTAAATCACAGAAATGGCATTTAACTCATAGGAATTACAATAGCATAAAGAAGCATTACTGAGGGAAAAATCAGAGCTTCATTTTTGGGAACGAAGGAATAACTTTAAGATAATACACCACCTATTAAAGCTTCATGTCTCTCTGTCTTCACTGAACTTGTAAATCTGCATTTTCTATGTCCAATATCACCCGACAAGAAATATTTTGCCTCCTTCGTGATATTCTGTAATGAACATCGGGCCACAGATGCATTTTTACTTTAAGCAGATGAGACTTGTACTTAGTAAGAACAGATATATTCTTAAAAATAAATTGTGAGAGCTGTTATTTTCTTTTTGTGACCAGTTCAGCCTGTGTAAGCAGTATCAGTGTAGAAGGACTTACCAACTCAGATTCATCTTTTGTACAGCCACCATTTATATAGCACTGAAAATCTGCAGCTACAATTCTACCATCATTCATGAATCCAACCTGTAATACAGCAACCGTTGCATTATTGGTCTTTTCTGTCATGTATTTCAAACTTCAAATAAAACAAAATAAATTAACATACCATGAAATAATACTTTTTATTCAAACTCTGATCCTAACCTTGGCCTTAGAAATTCTGTGGCCCTTTATTCTTCCAACAAAAGTAAGCGTCAGGACTATCTTTTTCTAAACTTGACAGTAATGCCAATAGTGCCTGAAAACATTGCTAGTGTCTTCAGCAAAATTAAGAAGGGGACTTCCCTTCATTCTTTTCACCCTTCCCAGGTGCCTGTGGAATACCTCAGGGGGAAAACAAACATCTTAGGTTGTTTTCTTCACTTTAATCCTAACACTACTATTGGTGATATCCAGTTAATAAGTAGCTGAATATAAACTAAATATAAGCCTTTTCTTTTTCTAAAAGCAAGGCTTGTAAGAATTTTGAAGTTCATAGATGATGCAGCAAGAATCACTTTCCATTCCTTCTTTTCCATATCTTTACTTATATCTGCACCCTAAATCCCAGGATGGTGCCGGGTTAGGATTTCAGAAGAGGAGTTTGATTTCTTGCAGCATCTTGTCAGTTGATGAGATTAGGTTGATTTGCACTAGAAGAAACTATTACCCAGTGAATGAGCAAAATATCTTCTCACTCACTTTATATTTTCCAAAGAAAGGGTGCCGTCCACCAGTGATTAACATGTCCGTATTTCTTTCGAGGGTGAAGCGAACTGGACGCCCAGTCCTAAAGTGAACATAAAAAAAATCCACTTTTACTACAGCATATTCATGCAGATTGCAAATGACATTACATTTACATGGCCAAACTCCTAGTGGTTGCAATAAATCAGTCCATTCTATATTTTAGTTAATATACCATGCCTGATTTAGGCTGATTCAGTAATTTTTTTTTCTTTTTTTTTTCTCCAGAAACAAAGCAGAGGAAATGAGCTTTTCAGCTTTTTCTTTTTACCTTCTCAACCATAGATGGGAGGGAGATGCAAGTTCTGTGAAGCATTCACAAGACATGCCTCAGATGAGTTATTTTTCAAGGAACTAAGGGGAGACTTCATTGTCCTCTGTGGCTTCCTGACAAGGGGAAGCAAAAGGGCAGGCCCCGATCTCATCTCTTTAGAGACCACTGATAGAACCTGAGGGAATGGTACGAAGCTCAGCCAGGGGATGTTTAGGTGGGGTATTAGGAAGAGGTTCTTTACTGAGAGGGTGGTTGGGCACTGGAACAGGCTCCCCAGGGAAGTGGTCACAGCACTGAGCTTGGCCGCACTAAAGAAGCGCCTGGATGATGAACTTAGTCACATTCTCTGACTTGGCTCGCCCTGTGTGGAACAGGAGATGATCCTTGTGGATCGCTTCCAACTCAGGATATTCTGTGATTCTACAATTCTATGACGTGGCAAGGAAGCCAGAGTAAAGGACAGCAGTGGCACAAAGGGCTGATGTTAGCACTCCCACTTTCACTGAAAAGTTAGAGTGAAATTCAAGCCACTGTGCCTGGGAAAGGCCTGAATCATTGAGATTTGTAGAGATCAGCCTTGAGAGAAACTGCCTCCATGCCTTTGTTTTGGCTCTTGGTAAGTGAAAAACATTGCTAAAAGCACAGAGTTTTCAAGCCTCTACCCAAGATTTACTACTAAAGAGATTAAAAAGATGATGATGTCAAGATAAAACCCCCAGGTAGGGTTCAGGACTAAGTTCTCTTTAATTCAATCTTGTCATCTTTCATTTGTTTTCGTTAAATCACTCATTTGATTCAGTTAAATCAACTTACTTGTTGGCTGCCACTGCTGCAATTACAGCAAAGAGTGAAGGTTTAGTAACCTTCCCACCAAATGCTCCTCCAACACGTTTCACATGGCACATAATTTTATTGGACTGGAGGTTTAAAGCTGAAGCAACTAATTCCTGCAAAAGTGAACATCCAGGATTTTACTGAGAAATTTACCCACCAAAGTACATTAAAAATGCCTATTTTTCATGGTTAACCATATATTAAAAGCTAACAGGTTTAAGAATCCTGAGCAGAAAAACTAGAGTTGCTATGGAAACAAACAAAAAAAGATTTCAAACAAGTAATGATGCTAATGAAAGAACAATCTAGTTTTTAAACAATAGTGGAACTGTAAAAGTAGCTCCATAAACTAGTTTGATTATCTGATGCCAGATACTATAATCTTTATATAGAATTGCAAGTTTCACCTGCGGCTGGAGATAAAGCATCCTTTAAAAATATCAAAGTGAATGGAACAGAGAGATTGTTTACAGCACACTAGACTGTAAGCTAAAATACTGAAAAATCATTGCATTCTGAAAATATCTCCTCTGACAGTGCTTCCAGGGAAGCAAATAGAATTTAACTTCTACGCTGACAGGGAAAGCTTAAAAAAATGCCAGCCAGTGATGAACTGCAAAAACTAATCCTAAACATGTAGAAATTAACATCTATTCTTTGAAACTGCTGTTTTCTATAGGGCTACTATCCAATTTTGATGTTAGCTAGGACACGTTAACCTTTTTTTTTTCCCCACATAATTTCTCATGATTTGTTTGTTGTTGTAATTTACATATTCATTTATCATTATTTACACAAGATTGTAACCCCATCATCATCAGTGTAAGTACTCATTTGATCAATGCAACTTGTCTCAATACACTTTCTAAAGCTGAAGACACTCATGGCTTCAAGTGGTTGGCCAGGACTGTACTGAGGATGCTCGCTGATTTTAGGAGGATTTGGCCAATATATCTAAAACAGAGTTGGTCTTTTCTCAACAAGATTACAGCCACATTACCTATCCAAGATACCCTTTGTTCATCCCATAGTAATATGGCTGTTTTGTTTCTGCATCTTGTTGGATAATACAAATAGCACAAGACCTAGTGCTACATTCAACTTCATCATTAGCAGTCAGGCCACTTATTTTCATAAAAACATTAGCATCAATTAATCTGAATTAGGAACATTGTTAGGGAGTTTCAAGGGAAGCACAGAAAACCGAAAGCAACTCCTGGCCATGTAGTTCAGCTTCAAGGTTCTTTAAGGCAAGAAACAAGTATCATTCATATTTTGCTTTACCTGTACATCTGTTGCATGCTGAGTTGACACATACACATCCATTTCTTTATCCTCCACTCTTGGAATAACAAGCACACTATTTGTTTCCAAGTAAAAATGTTCCTGTCCTCCCATGTGCAATTCACCTGTTATGTATATAATTATAGGAAAATCTAAGCTAGGTTTCAAATGGACTGCAAAGAAATTTGTATTTGCCTATATATATGTGACAGGGGAAAAAGAGTTCTGTCACAGAAGAAAAATAGGGGGGGTGGTATTTTTTATTTCTTGGTTTATTATTTATTTCTTTCAAGTTTACACCTTTTGGGACCTGTGTTTATTAAGAGGAAATTATTCAATCACCTAATGTTTGTATAGTTGGGGGTTTTTTCCCCCCTCTTTTCCAGGATAAGTTTAGTACCAGTTTAGTATCTTCTTTAGGAGGTTACAGCTCTTCTGCTATGACAGGATTACAATGTCTTCTTCTGAATCATCCTGTGAGGCCAAATACAGCTTTCTTTTTCCTTTTCCTTTCTTACGCCCCTCCATCAGTATGTCCTTCTCCAATTACACTTTTTCTATCCATTTCTACCCAACATCTTACTTTTGTACCATTTTTCTTACAGAGAGGGAAGTCTCTCAGCACAGCATAAAAGCTAATTCTGCAAATTCTCTGTGTAACCTTAACTTTATACCATCCTTGGGTCTGACAATACTTCTTAGCTGTTACTCCTGAAACACACGTTCATGCAGAAGCAGCAGGAATCAGAACGGAAGCCACTAGAGGGTGACATGACATTTCACAGGAAGCAGTTGGAAGAAAGTACAAAGGAAATCAGAAAAATAATCATCAGATGTCGTGAACATACACGGAGCAGACTGACAGGATGAGCGGGCTCAGCCCAGAGAAGTGAAGACAGACACGAATCTTCAAATCCATAGAAGGCTGCTGCAAAGAGGAAGAGAATAGTCTGTGCTATGTGCTCATATTAGAGGGAACAAGCAGCACAGTAGTACTTCAATTGCAGCAAATTGTGGATAATCCTTCTAATTATAGGAGCAGTGAAGCATTGGGAAAAAAATTGCCTGGGCAACTGCAGTCTTCATGCTTGGAGGTCTCCAAGAAAAACTTAGATAAATCAGCCCATTCTTTAAAACATGATACAGATAGAATTGATGGTGGAGAAAGGAAAAGGGGCTGATGGCCTGCTACATTCCCTCCTGTGATCAAGCTGGTGTTAATTCATGTTAGTTAATGTTCAGTGAGGAGAAAAACTCAAGCTGCAGAAATGTGGGAGTGATAACAGCAGAAGGTAAGTGTGATGATATATGTTGTGAGGGGACAATCAGAAAGGCACACGAGCAGGACATGAGTTGTCCAAGCATTTATAAGGTGCCAACTAAGACATTTTAGAGCCACATTCAAGGGTTAGAAACATGGAATTAGGGAAAGTATTAAAACTGGCCAAGCCAGTGTTAAAAGCATATCTTGGTACCTTAATTTTAACAAGCCTTTTTACACACTCACACAAATTACTTTTACAAGCAAGTTGAGAAGCACAATCCAGATAAAATCAGGGATACTGCTGGTTGAAAACTGCACTCAGAAAAAAGTTTACAGGATTGTCTATGAAGCTACAAAGATGATCCATTAGTTATTAAAGCAATTATGGGGTAACATTAGCCCCAGAGAAGACTCTTCTATATAACTAATGTGTAAACTACAAATTAGATCAAACTATAAAGGGCTGCAAGCCCTTTATAGGACAGGTTCAGATTTGAAAGTTCTTGGCATTGGTGAAACCTGTTCTGAAATATTAGCACAGTGCAGTTGGATGTAGTAAAATTGGAGATAATGGAGAAGTGAGCGGTGACAATGCTAAAGGTTAGCAGACATTATTTATGGAGAGGATTCTGTTTAGAGGGTGAACCTTTAAAGTTTGCAGGGAGACTTAGATTGGGTATTAGAAAAAGAAAGCACTCTATTTTTAAGAACAACTAAATCCTAGTTTAGTTCAAACTAAACTATAATAGGAGCTTCTGGAATATTTTTTACTGATATTTCTCAAACACAGGTCTGATACTTACACAGAGAATATGCTCTGGGACTACTGGATCATGCTTACTATCTGAAGACAGTGAATTTGGTGACTGCAGGAGCAGTATTCCAGATCAGTTTATTCTGATTTTGTTCCTGGAATTAGTCAAGCAGCTCAACTTAAAACAGAGGAAGTGAAGCCAGCCAACACCCATAAAGAAAGCCTTATTTAGCTGTCCTAGAATTAGGGCACTTCATTTTAGTTAGCTGAGTTCTCAAAGAAGGAAATGGTAGGGTTTAGTCAACATGAGTTAGCAGATATTAGCTAAGCTTCATTTAAGCATGACTATTTCATCTCCATTCCTAATGACAGGTTAAAAATCAGTAACAGAGTAGGAGTTTTTGAGAAGAGAACAGAAATTTTAATTCAACTAAATTCAGGTAAAAACAGATTCTGGATTAGCATAACTCTCCTCCTTTGCCTGATGTACTGCATGTACGAACTACCTTCTAAGATTTCATCAGCAGACTTGAATCCTTTCTCAATGTCTCCTTTTTCTATTTTCCTTTCTTCAGTAATGTATGAATTATGCTTTATTGCATCCTGCAGCAAGAACAAAATAAACATGTTAATTGTAATTCAGAAAGGCAGATGATTTTCATAGAGTAAAATCTTTCCTCGCCCATATGATCCTTCTTCAGATGGTGTCATGGTTTCGCCCCAGCCAGCAGCTAAGTACCATGCAGCCACTCACTAACTCTTCCCTGGTGGGATGGGGGAGAGAATCAGAAGAGTAAAAGTGAGCAAACTTGTGGGTTGAGATAAAGACAGTTTAAGTAAAGCAGAAGCTGTACACATGCAAGCAAAGCAAACCAAGGAATTAATTCCCTGCCTCCCATCAAGCGGGCAGGTGTTCAGCCATCTCCAGGAAAGCAGGGCTCCATCACCTGCAATGGTTACTTGGAAAGACAAACACTGTCACTTTGAATGTCCCCTCCTTCCTTCTTTCTCCCCCAGCTTTATTGCTAGGCACGATGCCACATGCTATGGGATATCCCTTTGGTCAGTTTGGGTCAGCCATCCCAGCTGTGTGACCTCCCAACTCCTCGTGCACTCCCAGCCCACTTGCTGGTGGGGTGGTGGGAGAAGCAGAAATGGCCTTTGTCTCTGTGTAAGTGCTCTTCAACAGTAACAAAAACATCTCTGTGTTATTAACACTGTTTTCAGCACAAATCCAAATTGTTGCTCCATACCAGCTACTGTGAAGAAAATAATTATACCCCAGTCAAAACCAGCACAGATAGAGATGGTTGTAGCTAAGTGTTAGAACGATCAGGGTAGTCATGGATAGTCATTCCCCTTCCACCAAAGAGAGCAGCTTTTTCTTTTTTTTTCATTTTTTGTAGTTCATATCATCCTCTTCTTCCCCTAGATCAGAAGCACTAATCATCTGTTTATGGCATTCAGAGCTGTTGAAAATATTTCAGAAACAGATTTCTTGCTACTGAAAACCTGCCAGACTTGAAAATTTTCAGAACATGAACACTAAGCTCTCAAATTTAATTCTGTACTCACCTACCCCTGTGAGGAATTTGGCTCCTGGAGGCATGGAATTGCTCACTTAAACTTTCTGATTATTCTTTATCAATTTTGTCCCAGATCTACAATATCTATCTCTGACATACTACATGCTATGTGAACAGGTACCTAATAAGATTTTTGTTTTCCTGTTTCTAAAAGCAAAACTTTGGAAGCCATTTAAAAGCTTTTTACATTTCATCCTCAGACCTCATACCCAAAAAAAAAAATCCAAAGCCTGGCAAAGCTCTGCACAGGGAGGTAAATAGTGAGTGAGGTGATGTAAGAGCTCTGTCAGACAAGAAAGAAGAGACTGTTACCTCAATGGTCAGAACTGGCTCCAGATCTTCATACACTATCTTCACCTTTTCAGCCCCACATTTTGCCTGAGTCAGTGACTCTGCAACCACAGCACAGATTATCTGACCAACACAAATGACCTGTAACACAACATATATAACCGAAGGAAAAAGTGGCTAAATTCCTGTACAGAGAGGGTTTTGTGGAAACAAATCCTGCTAAAATGCTATTTGTATATTGTTTCTCTAAGAATACCCTCCCAGTGCAGACTTATCTTCAGTTGATGGTAAGTCTACTAGCATCTTTCATCTGCTGCAACATTTCTGGCATTAGAAATGCTGCTGACATCAGCAGTCATGAGCATTTTCCCCATGTTCATCCTGAGGTGACCAGCTGCTGTGCCAAGTAAAATCCCATCTGGCACAGACTGCTTTCCTTGTGTATACTCAGAAAGGAAGGAAACTCAGCCAAGAAGGAACAGAGAGGTAGAAGCAACACATTAAGAATTATTTCTGCTCCATTGCAAATACCACACAACAGTGTCAATTGTGACTGAGACAGCCTGAGGCTGGGGACATTCTCTATGGTCATGCTGGGTACATGGATCCTATAAATTTCTTAGCTCTGTTGATGCTCAACAAAAGAAACAATGTTGTCTCCAATCGTCAGCCTAATGCATAATCTGGCAATTAATTTGCATCAGTTCCAACTGGGTAATTCTTACTTTGTCTCATCTTCGAATATCTCAAATCCCATGGCTGTTTCATCCTTTCTCAGAATCCATGACAATCAGACCTTTATCAGGCCTTAAGGAGACATGGCTGATTCATTTAAATCCCACGTTATTTAAGGGAGCTTTTCCTTTCTCTCACACTGGGAAATGGTACTTCTGTTCAGCCCAGCCTGCATGGCACTGCATTAACAGCTCTTGCACTTATTTTAACTTCATTGCAGCAAAATAATACTTGCAAACTCATTTTCCTTTTCTTTAAATAACTGAAACTAAAAGTCCAGACAGTCCTCCAGAAGCAACAAATACCTTATCTTCTGCGTATGCTTGTTCATCCTTGCCATTTTTCCCTGGAACATCTCTTGCTGTCACTACATCAACCACTCCTGGCACCTGAAGGGCTTCTGATGCATCAATTGATCTGGAAAGTAAGGCATACACATAAATGAGTACAGTACACGGTACAAATATTTCTAGTACAAATAATTTAGTGAACTTCAGGACAGAAACATAATCCACTTGCTAACCTCACCACAGACACCCACATAGACATAAAAGTCGAAAAGTGTTGATTAGCATATTGAGACAAAAAAACCAAAGGGACAGCACGAGCATCTGTGTGTGCATTGCATTGAACAGCTCTTTAAATTCTAGTGCCAGTACATACAAAATCTAAGAATACATTTTCTTTCTATATTTTTTGTACTAAAAGGTGTGAAAGCATTAATATGGACTCTTCTGTCCATACCTGACACTACTTAAGGCACACAGTAAACAAATTCTTACCTCATTTGTAATGCATACCTGATAATAAGGCCAAATCAGACAGTAAAAATAGAAAATAGCCACTAACATACTTATGTGCATATCATTTTTCTTACTTACATGATCTTTGCATGGGCTTTAATACTGGTGACCACAGCCAGTGAAAGTTCTCCATCCACTGGACGGATGTCATCAATGTAAACTGCTTCACCAGTGGCATGCTTAATACCAGACTGGTGCATGATGGGACGGCCCACAGGATCTTGTGGAGGCTGTCCTGGGTCAACATCCTGCAGAACAGGAACATGTTATCTTCAAGCCAGAAGAGGAATTATAGAAAGCTTTACTTAAAAACATTTTCTGAGGTATTTTATGATCATTAAATCCACGTGGAAACCATCTAGACTTTATGACATTATTTATGGGACGCCTTATAAAGGGCTAATTCCTCTTTCAGAATTTGTGCTATATTGGCACCAAGGTGCCCTGACAGAGGTCTGAGAAATGGACTACGTTAGACACCATTCATCTCTCTAGTAAATGGCAGACTCTTCTGCAGAAAAATTGCACTAAATATATAGGAAAAAAAACGAAGAAAGGGAGAAGTAAAAGGGACAAAATGAGACAGTGGAACCATAGTAGACAAAGGAGAGCTAAAGCCTTCTGTATGTTATAGCTAGCCTGTCTGCTGGGTTCATGCTGCTTCTGACAGCATCTTTGTGCAAGCCACTTTTAAAGACTTCAGCATCACCACTGCTTCAAAGAATCATATTTCATATTGTTTACTGCAGAGAAAACACATCTGAAATCTTTTCATTCCTTCTTCCCATCTTCCTAATAAGATAGGTAAATTAATACTCTGGTCAGTGATGACTAGATTAAGAAATGGTTCCATCCAGGTTTTTGCTAATTAAATTCCCATCGACAATCACCTCTATTACTCTATTAGTTCAGAGACAGTCTGCAATTGAAAGCATTTCAGAAATTATGAAAATACAGCTTTGGTGCTCTCTGCTATTGAACTGCTGATAATTCACATTAACTGAAACTATTACCAGGGACAGTGAAAATCTTCCAATATTTATGTTTTGCTTGGGCTTTTACTGAGTAAAGAGTTCTCTGTAAAACAGATCTTTGTCTCTTAAAGAAGACTAAAACAATTTCTTGGCTGATGCTGAAAGTTTTGGTGGAAAACTGATAAGCAGCAGAAGTCTGATTTTAAAAGTTTTAAAATTTTGCAACAATGCAAAAATTATTGATTCAACTTCAATATTTAAAAAATTTACATCTACTGAACGAACTTTTTCACATACCAGCTATCTCCCTCTTAATCTGTAGCTTTGCAGATAAATCTTTAAGGTTTGAACAGTCACAGAGATGCCGCACTATGTTATGCCCTTTATTTGTATTGTGGCCCACTGGATAGTTTAATTGTGCTGAGTTCCTGCATAGCTGAAAGCTGTGCCTCTGTCTCAGCTGTGTCACAGTAGCCTGATGTTGCACAACACTTTGAGGGCAAGGAGTGTGTCTGCACCCTGAGACACCAGAAAATGTATAAAACAATAAAAGATCTCCCACTGAGTCAACTGTTTCAGCAGCTTCACAATACAGCTAATGGACACTCAGGAATGAAAAGTTAGAATGGTGAAATACTCATTAAAATAGTGGGTCTGTGGTAGTTCCAGCTACAAATGCACCTCACCTGATAGATTTGGACACCCTGGGGAATGCCACTTTGTAGCATTCCCAAAGCACTCATCTTCTCCGATGAGAGCTCAGCATACCTGAAGGGATACTAAAAGGAAAGTGATGTCAGAGCAATATTGTCAGACCCTTATTTCTAACCCAAAACCTTTCCTCTCATATATTTTGAGGTAAACCCTAGCACCTTTACCCCTTCCTCCCAAATTCCCAAATCCTTAAAAAAGCAAAGTCTTCCTGCAGCCTGTATGCTCATGTGGGTACGCAATTCTTATCCAGTCCTTACCATCTGATGTAAACCATGTAACACTTCCAGGTAAAATCTGAAAAGAAAGCTGACAAGCAGAGTTCTTCTATATTCTACTTTTCCACCCGAAGCTGATGGGGGGAGAAAAATTTCCTCCAGCACGAGCCTGCAAGCTTCATTCAGCATCTGATCATTCCACTGCCTGGTAGAAAAACAGAAACATGAACACACACTTCTTTATAAAAAATCAGCCAGCTAAAGCTAATGCAAAGCACATGGGAAGTACTAAGTGAATCAGCATAAGTTATATCACGAAATAGCCTCTTGCTGGGGAGGACAGGTCAAATACAGCTTGAAAGAGGCTGATGATGGGATCTGAACTGGCAGAATCAAGCAGACCCGATGCATTACACCGTGACGCCAGCATCTGGCTTAAATACATTAAGATATTCAGTACCTTCCTATGAGCTTCTCACAGGACTTTTTTGCACTGAGTGTCGTTGAGCCAATGCCTCCATTATAAAATATTCAGATCTACAATGGTGTCTGTGCCTGGTCTGAAGAGGACTCGCATTCCAGAATTCACTATGGAAAAAGCATTTTTCTGACTTTCAGCCTGTCTGAAGGCTGAAATAAAGTCATCCTAATGAGAAAGAAAGAGAGGAAAAATTCCATCAATGGCAGAAATTGATTGGAAGAAACAAATATATTCTTCCTTGTCTTTTAGGTATTACCATTGTCCAAAGAAAGCAACATTTTAAAAGAACATTTACTAGAATTACTGTTTCAGTTAAACTTTTTATTTTTCTTGAAGTACAAAGCTAATCACAGACAAACGTACTAAGAGGGGTCATTATCTGAGGTTATCTATACCTAAGAAAACATAACAAATCTTAAATTTTATCAGGGGTTTAATGACTTCAGAGTGCTCGAAAAGGAGTCCAGGTATACGCCACTTCATGAATGGTGGGTATGTTCTTTAAATTGAATTACAGCTTAGAAAATTGTGGTTTCTTCCTCAGGACATGGAGGTTGCACTGTGCTAAAGAACCTGATCCTGTGAAGATTTTACATTTAGAGATTCTACATTTTATGTTACAGTAATGGCAGTGATAGAGGAAGGCACTAAAAACAGCTGGGGTTTGTATTGTTAAGAAATATTTGTTCTGGAAACAAATCCACTTATTTTAAAAGAAAGCGTAATACCAATATTGTTTGTGATCAGACACAGATGAGTCCTTTGAAGAAAGGGTATAAAGTGCCCTTTCTGTAGCCCCAGATTCAGTATGCAACCAAATTTTTGAAGTTGAGGTTGGCAGGTTAGATCTGTCACTATGAGCATGTGATACCCTCATGACAAATGCAAAACTCGGGATTACGTGTTGAACAGTGAGTCTTGTCAGAGGTGGAAGATCATCTCAACATTATTTACATTGCTTCACTGAAGCAACATTCACAGCAGGCTACCCAAAACCAAAAGCCAGCAGTTGACAGGAACAAGAGGGAGAACTGACAGCCAGATTTCCATCTACACTTTGTATTGACAAGTCTTGCCAAAAAACTGTGCATGTGCTTTTTTGCTGTGTTAGCAGAGTTAATCAAAAAGGCAATTCAGCTTGAAAATGTAAATTCAGCATGTTGTTAATTTCCTGTGGTGAGGCTGTTTAATCTCACATATTATTGATGTGATGGCTGACAGATAATTTTCCTGCTCTTTGAAGTGACCTTTTGAGTCTGCCAGAAGTGCTGTTGTCTTTTGTTCATTTTCTTTTCTCCACCGCTGCTTATCTTAAAGGCAACTCTTCCCCTCTGAAGGCAAGACTCTGAAATACCCTCACAACTTGGCATGGGATAAAGCAGGTTGGGCTTTTTTCCTTTTACTTTGTGGAGGGAACTAAGGAATTCCTCCTTAATTTTATCTTTCAAGCTGTTTGTCTCTCAAAGCACTACTAAGGCTTAAAGTTTCTGGGCAGTAGAAGCTCTGTTGCTGCTGCCAACACATTCTGCTTTTGCAGGCTTTAAGGTCATAGGGTTCTTGTTTTTCATGGGAAACCTGCCTCTCATGGGCAGAAGTACTCCTTCAGTGTGAGGCCACATATGTTTAGTATGATATGCTGCAGCTTCTCTGGGGACTGACCCTCTGGTGCCAAGGTTGGCAGAGACTCTTGTGGTCACTCCATCATTGACTTCAGTCACAATATATTAGCTTGTAGTTGGGTCTTCTTCTTGCCCTGTACACTAAGAGGCTGAAAGAAGTAGAAGATGATGGTCATCTGGAAGAGGTGAGAGAGCTGACGGAGGGATGCCGGAGCTTTCTCATAGCTACTTCCAAAGCAGCAGTAACCTACATACTTCAATGCCTGCTGAAGATAATGGGAAATATCCCTCACAACTGCTCTGGTACCTAAATGAAACCTCTGAAACACTGGATTCTTACCTTCATAGAGTATGGGATGAGAACAGAAACAATGACTTCCTTGGGCTTTATGT
The DNA here is from genome assembly GCA_013400835.1 of Zapornia atra. NCBI lineage: Eukaryota > Metazoa > Chordata > Aves > Gruiformes > Rallidae > Zapornia > Zapornia atra. The sequence continues at coordinate 49,866 of VZTU01007399.1, forward strand.
CTGCATGCTCACAGCCAGCAAGAAACTGGTCATTTAAAAAAATCTGTCGTTTACCATCTGTTAGAGGAAACCATAGTCTGTTATTGTTATGTGGAGCAAGTGGGAAATATTTCTGCATTGCGTATTCAATTTTCATTCAATCTGTGCAAAAGAATGTATTATGGCCCATGTAGTCTTAGTACAGTCAGCTCCATTCAGGATCTAGCCTTAAACCACAAAATCCTTTGAGTCAAAAGTCCAGTCTTTATAATACATGTTAAATGCAATATATTTCCCTATAGAATACTATAGTCCCCCATGATACATAAAACACTAGTATTTTATACTTTGTAGAAAATACATGTCTACAAATGCTAATATTTAGAAAGTCAGTGGTTTATTTGAATGTGGCTATTCTGTTTCTGAAAAAAAGCTCTTAGACCATGAAATCATTAAAGCACAGGAAGCTTTAAGGAAATTATCAAACATTGCAACAAGATGGACAATCAGCCCTGAATGTCTTTAGTTCAAAGACAGTAGAAATTGTTACCATGATTCTCCAAAGTATCCACGGATTCTATGTGACAAGGGTGGGACTTGATTGGGTTTGATTACTGGAAGTGTTGGTTAAACATGATGAACATGTATACACACACACACACACACACACACACACACACAAATGCACAACAGTACCAGTGACTTCAAGAGAAGTTTCTAAGTGCAGGGCCTAGAGAGTGAACAAAAGTTTTTCTTAAAATGAGACAGATACAATCAATAAAACCAAACAGTGGTGGAGTTACAAGACAAAGCTAACCTTTCTGACAAATGGAGCAATATAGCCAAAGGCAGTGGAGAAAGCAGACTTTTCTACCTGTTAGGCCTGCCCACTTCGCTTTTAGGAGATTGCTTAATGATGCTTCATTTTGCATTGTGAAGTTTTCTACTGGCAAAGACCTTTTGCCAGTTAAACTGACAGGCAAATACCAAGATAATGCTGCTCTCCATTCAGCAACATGTACCATTCTAATTCATCTAGAAGATGCACAGTAGTGTTTCATGTGAAAACAGTCACCTATAGCCACATTCTCTGTTTCAGTGTTCTGCCCATCCAGCAAAAATATTTGACAGGGAGTGCAAAGCTTACCTTCTGATGCCAAGTTGAGGACAGATTTGCCAACTGATAAGACTGGGTTCAAGTCCCAGGTTGATCCTCTGCTTACAATGTGTCCGCCTAAAGACTTTAACAAACAAGGACGTTATTTTTAGGTTTTATCTTCTTACAGTGGAATAGAGATCTGTATCATAACCTCATTTTATACACTTAAAAGGCTCACTGGAAGAACTTTTTCCCATCTTGTTTTTTTCAATCTTAACTGAAGTTCTACATCTGTACTTTTTAATGTGATCTATTGTTCCCTTTGTTTTGTCTCATATCATCTCTGCTGTGAGAGACCAGGTTTACTTTTCTGCTCTCTGGCATCCTAAGAGATGGCCACTCAATTAAAGGATGAAATACAAGGTATTGAGGTAAAGGAATTTTAAAGGAAAAGTGGGGATAAGATCAGCGAGGCCTTATACATGATGGGTAAACAGCTATGCATTGATAGTCAAAAGTATGATTTCCTGTAGGGTATGTGGTTCTTACCAGAGAACCCCACTTTTCTTCTTTGCTCCGTTTCTTTCAGTTCTCTGCTCAGCCAGTGAGCAGGGATACCAGGAGTTTCTCTGGTCTCAGTTTTCCGGAAATTTGCCTCTGCAACTAACATAGGACTTCCAGCTATTTCAGACAACTTACGTGCATTACAAGGCATGATCCTAGCCTCACCCAGCTTTCCTCCATATATTTGTAGGTGACATTCACACAGATATGTCTATAGAGCCAGCTTATTCACTGTTCACTGGTGAAGACATACCGCCATACTCCTGATCTGTTCTCCAGCTAGAGTTCTCAGGTGTTGCAAGAGAGCTTGATAGATCTTTGTTTTCTCCCATGGAAGGTTTTGGACTGCCTCCATCAAGATGTCTCTGAGCTGGGCCAAACAGCAGGCAGCTCCTATTACTAACCCTGAGATCAAATGAGTTTAAACAGTGAAATCATATATAGTCACAACATAAATACAATATATAGCTGATAAGGCTTCTAGAGATTTGCTTTTGTACACAGCTCTTGTCAGCAGGAAGACAAAGAGAAGTGATAGTAAGATGCATCTTATATTACATGCAGTAATAGCAGATGCTATTTGCTTATTCAGCGATGGTTCCCAGCATACACACATACCCGACAAACACACAATGCGTATTCGCACACACCAATGTATATCCCATATTCAGGCTGCACATCCCCAAAGACATGAACAACAGTTGACTCATTAGGATAACAGAAGACCAAACTATTGGAATCTTTCCAGACCAAGCTGCAAACACTCAATCACAGTTCCATTAGTATCACAGAAACCACTACCATGGGCTTTAGCAAACACTGCAGTAAACCTGCAGAGAAGTCTTCAAGTGTTGTGCAGCTTTTCTTCTGAACAAAGGGATCGTGTTCTAAAGTAATTTTTTATTGATGGATCTGCTTAAGTGCAGAGTTGACTGATATTAGCATACTACTTTGAAAATATTTATTATTCAGTAACTCATGGTGCTACAAGAACATAAGGAGAGGTATAGGCAACTGTAACAAAGTATTAATTTCTCTATTTTTTTAATAGCTTGATTTCTCATAGGGAAGATATAGCATTTCATTCCTTTGCTACAGGTGCAATGCCTCTGCTCATGGAGGTCATATGCCCACCAGACTGGATTTGTGACTGATGAACATTAGCACAACCCTTTCGACATCAGTACATCTGTGATAATTTCCATTAGCTGAGAATTAAGCCCAGCCATTCCAAAGAAAATTTTGTGATATTTTGGATTGGAAATTTATAGCTGAATATTGTATTGAAAAACTAGCCCTAGCCTAAACAATATTCTGCAGACTTTTTTGTTGCAATAGAAAGGCTCATAACTGGTGAAAACATTAAAAAAAATAATGTTGGCTTAGGGCCTTCTCCTGAGTTTGCTATCTGTGGAAATTTGAGTTTTGAACAAACAGGTTTTTCACAGAACAGTTTCGTAAGTTGTCTGTTGCCATCAATCATCTGCAGACCATAGGGGAGCTGACATAGTGGTTAAAAGGCTTAATGAAATGATTGCTACAGAGAGAAAAAACCCGTAATACTCTGCACTAATTAGAGCCAGCAGTTCTTGTTTCAAATTACAAAAGCCAGATTAATTCAGTCGCCACTGTTTGTACCATCACTAGAGGTAATTTGGAGACTTACCATCATTTGTGCTACTCACAACATGCATTTCTGGAATCCTAACAGGATGGAGAATGACTGGATGATAGGCACCGTGGAGATTTTTTTTGAGTCCTGAAAGGCAAAATCCAAAACTTGAGTGGAGATCTCTTTAAAGAACAGACCGCATTCTTTAACACAGAGACTTAAAAGTTCAAAACCTTTGTAACTAAGTAGTTTCAAAGTCTCAGTGACTTTTGTTTCTGTGCAGCACCTTGAATATCACATTTTACCAGGTCCACTTCATCTGCTTCTCTCTGCAGTTCAAAGGCTGATCTGAAAGCCAAATTCCAATATTCTCCTTCCTGGGTCTTGCTCCTGGTTCCTCTCGACTGGTTTCTAGTCCTTTCCTATATCACATTCGAATTTCAACTCTCTCCTCAGAGCTATACAAAACTCCACACCTGTTTCATCACATTTCTAGCTACTTGGTCCACTTTTCTATATGATCTACATAATTCTATTGTTCTCTTCTTGTGCAATGTCTTTAAAAAAAAAGGTAATTCCGAAACTGGTTCATACAGGTAGTAACTAGATCATCCTATGTCATTTCTCTATTGTAAACCTCAGACTTTCTGTGGTAGTCCTCTTTGCTGTGCAGTAACTGGTTTAGAGCTTGATCTGATTACACCAGAGAGCTTTTCCTTGATGGGAAGAGACTTGAAGTTTTTAAGACAAGATTTGGCATTTTACCAAGTATTGCATCACGGGGGTATGTTACTCAACAAATGCCATGCCCTTTGCTGGGCAACATAAAAGTAACCCAAAGGTTCTCTTTCAATCTGTGCTTTTACTATCCCAACAGTGAAGGAAATACTCTTACCAAATTCCTCCTGACTGCTCAATCTCTCAAAAAAAAGTTTACTAACAAGTTATAAAAAACCCAACATCCGTCATATGCAGAAACTAGCCAGTGGCTAGATATGGCATATGGGGTTACTGTGCCTTTTCACGGACATTATTTACTTTGTGATGCTGAAGCTAATGTGGATGTGAAGTATTTGGCGGTCATCAGCATGAGTGAGTTCTTCCTTATTCACACAAACTGTCTTTCTGAAGGTACTGTGAAAAATTTGGCATGAGAAATCCTGGGCTCAGGTGATGGTGATACTAGTCCTAATGTAGTTATTGACATGCTGCAAAAAATCAGAGGAAACTACATTGGCCTAAATATCAAAGCACAATCATTGTGGTGAGAGAATGCGGTTAAGATCCCCAGAAGACTGCAAGACTGTGTGCCCACTGCATAATACAATCCCCATCTCAAAAAAGCTTTTGTCCTTCCATACCCACACTGGTGTTCCCCACAACCAGGGGTGCCTTTGGATACTTGGCTTTCAGCTCCAGAAGCTCCTGCAGGCTAGTAGGAGATATCCACATTGTTCTCTTGCCACAGAAAACCAGAGTTGTTCTTTGCTGCTCCTGAGCCATTCTCTGCAGTGGAAATTACAAAAATTTGGTAATTTTGACTAATGTTAATATAAAACACCACATTGATAACTAGGACACTGTGTCATGATAGTGAAATATTAATGGGGCTTTTAATCTGAAGTTCCTGAAGTACTGTACAATACTGAGCTTTTATCATTAACTATATTAATGCTCAAGAAGCTGAGATAAGAACCAACTAAATAACCTGGTAAAAGCCACACTAAATGAGTGGTAGAAAATTATTAAATGAGTGGCACAAGAAGATTACAGAGTCACAGAACTGTAGGGGTTGGAAGGGACCTCCAGAGATCATCAGGTCCAACCCCCCTGCCAAAGCAGGTTCCCTAGGACAGGTCGCACAGGTTGGCGTCCAGACAGGGCTGGACTACCTCCAGAGAAGGAGACTCCACACCCCCCTGGGCAGCCTGTCCCAGGGCTCTGTCACCCTCACTGGGTAAAAGTCCTTCCGCGTGTTGGTGTGGAACTTCCTGTGCCTTATGTTTTCCTTTCTGCTGCTCTCACATTTCTGAAGGACACCCTTTGCATATGATGTCAACAATAAAGCAATATGTTTGGATTTGTGGGAAATCAGGATCTCGAAATCTCACTGCGTATGTGACATACTACATGTGTATTCCCTTAGTCAGGGAGGAGCACTGTATCCCTATTTGCTGAGTGCCTTGTATCTACCGTACTATACCCAGACTAGTTTCTACAGTATATAAAATGTATTTAAAAATTAAAATGCCAACTTTCCCATTTGTGTGTAAGGACTATTTTTTTTTCCAGAAATATTGCACCCGTGGGATGGTTGATCAGTATTTACATTTTTGTTTAATCAAAGTGCTTTTCAGGCACTTCCTGTCTTACAAGACTAAACATATCCCTTTTTCCCCTCTGAGAATACCATATATGTTCTTTTCATATTTGGTAAGTGCCAAGTGGGATCATGGTTTCAAAACATGCAAAAGCAATCACTAAGAAAACACATGCCTCTGCAGTCAACACAAGGAACAAACAAGCCAGTGGACAAGCCAGAGAACTGTTACAACCATGAACTACCCTTCAAGGTAAGAGACATGCCTGAAACACAAAATAGGAGCTATGTGTCTGTGGAACCAGTCACAATCCTGGTGGTATGGGTATCCCTCCTGCCATAGGAGAGTCTGTCACTAAGTACTACTGCCTAGATATCTTCACAGCTTCACTTCACATGCTTTTTCCAGTACTACAGACATCTAAAGCATATTCACCAAGTGGGTTTAATTTCTAAGCACTGAGCTTAATGCTCAACCTGTTTAAACCTACTGAGAGCTTGAAACAGACTCCAACAGGATTTGACCAAGCTCAGCATAATCAATGTAATGCTCAAGACCTTGTGTAGCTTGGAGGAGCAGTTCACTCCTCCTGGCAACTCAGTCTGAACATGTACAACAGCTCACAGTAGCACCTCTCTGGTCGAACAGCTTTATGAGCCAGCAGCAGTTTAGCCAAGATCTGTATTCCAAGTGTAAGAGCTGCAAAATGTCCATTTAATACTTGCATTCTTAAAGCATGATTCTCTCAAAGGCAGGTCAAATAGCAGAAAGGCAAATCTGCCTTCCACATCATGGTTTCATAAAGGCACTTATGCCTTACTATGCATGTTCTGCACTAAAAGGCAATCATTAAACCAGAAAGTTTTACTCTACGACAAATGTTTACAAAGCCAACTAACTGCCTTGCAGCAAATGGCATTTTGTAACACAGTAATAAATCAAAGAATTATGCCATGCTTTCTCAGGACTCAAATGCACTTCTGTGTCTCTGAGGTTGCTGTGCAATAGCAGCATGAAGTGCCAATGAGTATTTGCAAAAGGCGTGCAAACAAGGAATTTCACAAGAAGATGCTGAAACATGAGCGAGGATTTAAAAACCAGCCTGGACCCACCCGCTTGGATTCTACTCAGTCTGGTCTGGGTAAGTCCTGCACCACCATTTCCCCAGGTCTCTTGCCTCTCTCTGCACATCATGGACACTTGACACCTCCATCTTTCAAGCTGCCACCTGTCCTTCCATGACTTTCCAACAACTACTGCTATGATCCCTCTTCTTAGTTCAAGTTCTTTCCCTTTCCTGTGGACATGCAGCATTTCCCATGTCTAAGTTCAGCCTCAGGTGGTCTATGTACCAGTGGAAAGGAAACAATGAGTCCTATGGTCACTTGAATCCAATGATTTCAAGACTGAAAAGCTGGAGAAGCTCTTTTAGGAACCTTCAAAGAAAATAGCATATTCCACCAAAAAAGACCAGGTGGTCCAAAATTAAATGGTTCTGAGTAAGGAGTTCTTTTGGGAAAAGTCTGGAAACACAGTTTTTGAAAACAGGAGCTATTTGTAATAATGGCAACCTATAGATTATCCACATTGAAATGCCTCATTATGTTTGACTAAAACTGATTCCTTTTGTTTATCTGAGGATAGATCTTTCAATTTATCAGATACCTAGACTTTTCAACATCTGCAGGAACTCAGTCATGCTAGTATAACAAATGTCAGTAAGGCTTACCATTAGTTCAGGAGGAAATATGAACTCCTGTGTTGGATCCATGGGTGGGAATTCTTCTGGATTGCAAAGACCTGAATGAATCTGCAAAGAATTGGGGGGGAAAAAGGGAAAATACCTATTTTCAGAGTAAGTTGCAACAGATGAGATTCTTTCCCAAGGTGATACTGAGTTTTGACACTTGAATTGCATTCAGATTGACTTTTAATGTTTAGTTCTGTTATACCTATTTACAAACTACAGTAAAGACAGGAGACTATCGTACTAATTACTCCCAAGCCTTTGCTTGAAATATATCAAGCTTCAAGAAAGATTCTGCAATATTTCCTGACAGTGGCCATAGCAAATGTGCATCAGACACATAGGGTGAAATGTCCACTGTGGGAAAATATAGTGGTGGATAGTAATGTTCTTGTCATAATTCATGCCTGCTACAGAGCTTTCTGACAGAGTTTGAGGTGACAACAATGTAACAGCCCATCTGATCAGAAAGATTTCTGCTTAAGGAGAGCCTCTCCACCCTTGCATAAGCACTGCAAGAACTGAATGCCAGCAGCACACCATAAAAATTAGCTTTTCCTACTTCTCTACAGATGTCTTTTTTCTGTTGATGCCCCTTGTTGAGGCTATGCATCTTGTGAGCATGCAGAAGCTTACAGGAAAGGAGACTCTGGATATGCTGTGTTACCAGCACTGGTTATTTTTTTCTGAAAATACATCAGTGAGGCAGAATGAAAAATCTTATCAGAGCAGATAGCAACATCTCAAGCATTCTGGATAGGAAAAAAAAATTGACATATCCAAGTCTGAAGTGTCTTATCTCTTCCCAGTCATTATCACTGGGCACTCTGAGCAGATTGTGGTCATGGTAACTGTAAGAACTGGCTCTGGATGACCTAGTCTACTGAATGACTCCATCGATGAAATGGCAAAAAATTTTGTCTCTCCCTTAATCTTCACAATAATTAGGCCCCAGCTATTTAGCTTGGATGAAAGCAACTAGGAGGAGTGCAAATCAGTGAAAGCAAAATAAGGCAACACCCAAAGTAAATGCTGTTTTGTAACTGACAACTGCTGCATTGCCAGATTCATACTTCAGACAACCTTGGCAGCAGCCAGTCAACAATTTTCCGTTCTTAAAGGGGCAGAAATGATACACACATGCACAAATGTACACACACATCCAATTAGACTCTTTGGGCTCTAAGGTTTTTCCCAGTTAAAACAAGTTCTCCTCCGATCACCAAAGACATTTTACTTTAGGGGGTCCTTAACCTTTTCAGTCAGAGGAAGTTTGTCCAAGGAGTTAAATTCCTCATCATGAAGCAAGATGGAGTGATATTAGGGCACTGTGGCTTCTTCTTGTAGGTGGATGAAGACAAGTTCTGAGACGCACACAGGGAACGGAGGACCTTTCTGAAGGCCTTATGTGTACTGGAGTTCTCGTGTGTACATAATAATTGTGGAACCTTTGCCAGAAGGAACACAAATGAGGTAGCCTAGGGTTTTACAATGTGCATATGTACAGTGACAATGTGTGTTTTGAACTAATACCAATACATCAATTACTGTAGAATGCAAAAGAATAAGACACTTCCCTGAAGATCCTGGAGCCACTAACAAACATTAACACTTATGAAAGGCTTTACTAGAACAAACTGACATTGCACAAGAATAGCTTTGCTTCAGCTTCAGGAATTCAGAGCTGGTGTCTCAAGCATACAGAAACAAGCCACACTGATAGCTGCAGAATTTTTGTAAGGGGCTTCAACTATACATCAATACAAGCTTTTTAAAGGAAGGTATCTCTGATCAACAGTTTTTTTCCTCAGAAAACTAAGTAGACTTAAATGTTTAATATCAAGATCTACACTCTCACTGGAAAACATCATTACATAGGTCAAGCCTGTCTGCATTCTGACTACACAGCAATGCAGATATGCTTGTGCTACTTTTCTGCAGCACTGAGAACACAAAGCATTGGCTAAATGACCAAGGGCAGAAAAGCAGCTGCTGCCATAGTTCATGCTGGCCTTTTCTACTAATTTTATAATTCCAACAAGAGATAATGACAAAAAATGTAATGTAACTTACTTGACCTCCTGTAGATGATGAACACACATTTTCTTCCTGATCCAAGCAACACTGTCCAGTTCCTCTGAGTTGACAGCATGTTGGCTCCTAAAGAAATCATATATAAAAGCAATGAGGCAGCTTTGTGATTTACTTTTAAATGAATGTTTTGATTCCTTCTGTTCCGAAGCAGATTTGTTTGGTCACTTGAACTTGCTCCAGGAGACTTCTTAAACCATAGGGCCCCTAAGAGTGAGCTGCCTACCCAAGTATCCATAAAGTAAATGGAAAAAACTCAACATTACTCAGTGGTACCTGGATCAAGTTATTGGAACTGATGCAAAGGATTCTTAAGCACGTTGCAAGGGTACAAGGAAACCTAAAGTCAGTGGCAGCTGTAAGTGCCAGCATATTTAAAAACTAAAAGTGCCATACTTTTCAAAGGCTCAACCAAAAAGAATTTCCAGATGAAGATAGATTCCAGGTAGGTACTTCAAGGAGACTCAGCAACTTCAGATACCACCAACTGTCCCAGAATGAGAAATACATTTGAAAAGATTGACCTACCCCTGCAAATGATGTGCAGCTGTCTATAATTGGCCTGTATCCCGTGCAACGGCACAAATTACCTGAAATAAACCATACGATAATCAATCATAAGAAACCAGAACAACATCTGGGAGTACTGATGTAATTTGGAATGGTATGGTGTCAAACTTGTTGATAAGATATGCTGAAATTTATGTCCCTACTCTCCAATGGGCCAAATCACATCTACAAAAATAAGAAATATTATTTTAATAGAGATTATGACTTACAATTAAAATTAATTATTCTAAGGTAATGTATAATAAGAATTAATTTAATTATTTTCTTAAAATAAAATTATTACAAGCATCCAAAAGTAAATACTATGAGTACTACGGCCACTACAGTTGGGTTTTATATTCCAACCAAAAATCTACTACCATCCGTCACTATCACCATTTTCTTATACAATTAACAGCAGCAGTGAATTCTCTACTGGATTTTCTTGCAGTTCCCTCATGAAGTGGGAGGGGCCACTTATTTTGGGAACTATAGGAGTATTAGAAAACTTGGGACTAGAGAGTGAATTGAAGTTGCTTCACTTATTGCAGTAAATCTTGCTTGAAGAACAGTAAAGGTTTCAGCAGGTTAAAATGTCATGTCATGTATCTCCTCTGTAGCTGCTAAAATCTGTTAGAGACTTCACATCACGGGGGTGAGTACTTACACTGCAGAGAAAATAGAAACTACTTCACATCATTGGGGTGAGTACTTACACTGCAGAGAAAATAGAACCTACTTCTTCACTGTATCCATTGTAACACTGTACTCGTATCACACTATATTAAGGCTGCTGATGTAGGAAGGCTATAAAGCCAGCCTCTTCTAAATGCAGGGGTGTTCAGAAATATCCAGCCAGTGCTAAATGCCACTGTGTATCCCATTTGAATTCTGCAGTGTGAACCCTATTTTTATGACTTTGGTATGTCCTTAAACCACCAGGGCTATGACAAATACTACTTTTGGAACATCATCTACTGCTCTTTGAGTCAGTTTTGAAATCAAATATTTATCCCTTTATTATACTTTTTACAATTTACTGTCTGAAACCTACCATCCAGAGCAGAAATTATCTGCTCCATAGAAGGTTCCGCGTGGTTTCTCAGTAAGGCATATATGGACATCACCATTCCAGGGGTGCAGAAGCCACACTGGGAGCCATGGCACTTGGCCAGCCTTTCCTAGAACAAAATACAACAGGGTCTGAATACAGGATATGGTTTCACTGGCTTTCTGAATAGCCATCTTCAGGTATGTCATCTACAGGCCAGTAGCAGCATTTTGACTACTCAACTATGACCATTCTTGAGGAAAATGCTCAGTGCAATCACCTAGTTGAAAGATGATACTCCTGTTTAGACCCCCATAATCCAAATTCCTTGATATGAGAACAGATAGATCCCAGGACTTGAAGTTTAGACATGAATCATATGTTAAATATTTCTAACCATGAAGGCCAGAACACAGAACAACTCCTCAATCACAGCTTCAGCACAGACCAGTCCCAGAGTCAAGACCCTTGGAAAACCATGTTGAGAAAAAAGGATTTTTAGAAAACACTGATAAATCTGTGTGGTCAGACTGCTTTTCAGGGACAAACCAGAGTGGTGGAAGAAAAGAGCTACCTAATCCAAGGGAAACTGCTGGCTCACAGGGAGAATGTGTCTAATTTAGTACCTGTCAATCTTGTTGCTACCTGGAGTCACTCATGCCTTACTACAACATATGAAACATGTCGTCCTCAATGAGATGGCCAGGTGCTGTGCTCATGAGTAAATGAAACTGATGGCCTTTGCTCCTGCCTATCCCCTTCTGAAAAATGGCATCCCACATAGCATAGAGCTGAATAGCCCCGTAGTGTAGAGACTGTGATGTGCTCCCTGCACGCTAGCACATTAGGAGGAGCTCCTTCCATGCTACATACAGGGCCAATCCCAACCCAGCAACTGCTGCATTAATTCCTAAAAATACCTGTTAATCTGAACAGAATAACCAAAATTCAGAGTTTCTAGAATCCCTTCACAGACCCCACATTGCATAGACTCAAAGCACCTTCTCACAGATCCCGACTTTGTTACAGACATAATATAGGATAATCTCATTATCTTGAAGTCCAACACAAGTCCAGTTTACTCTCACCTGAATTGGATGAATTCTGGTTTTAATGCTTCCAACTCCTTCCACAGTAGTGACAGCAGCACCATGCAGTGAGCATATGGGGAGAAGGCAGGAGTTGGCAGGACGATGTCTTTGAAGCGTGAAGGAGAACTGTTGTGTTAAATAGCTTTGTCATATGGTCCATGGAGGAAGAAACAAAGGATATATACTCAATCTAGAAATACTCAGATTGAGCAGAAAGACATGGGAAGAAGGATATACATGCATACAAAATTCTGTACTTGCACTATGAGAGTATGCATCCTGCTCCTACAACTGGGACTTAGGCATTAAGTGATTTCTCATTAAAGAAGCTTAAAAAAAAAAAAAGTAAAAAAAATCCCTACATATTTTGTTGAAATCCAAAGTCTAGAGCCAGAAGTGAGGAAGTCAGGCTTAGCATTCTAATGAAACAAAGTTTCAAGTAGAACTCCTAACATTGCTGTGGGAAAAATTGTACAATAACAACATACTATGTCTATTGCAGAAGTCCTTGGAGATTTTATCAATGATTACATGAAACATCTAGTGAAGACTTGTTAACCAGTGACATATCCTCAAATAAGCACGTCAAGAGAGGCAGATGACAAAAGGGCTGCTGAAATCTCAAATCATAAAGAACACAATTAAAAAGCATCATTTCCCCAGAAAATTGGAGGTGGTTGGTGTTGGGTTTTTGTTTCGGTTTTTATTATTATTTTTTTCCCAAAAGACTGAAGAGAGAGCATCTAAATCTCTGTTACTGCATGATAGCAAGTCCAGCCCTGTAATCACCTTTGAAGAAGGTTATAGGTAAGGCTTTTAAATATGTACCAGAACTCCTCAACATCCATCTACAGAAATGGAAAGAAATCAGGTATTTCCCAGTGCGGGCCAGTTTTCTCAAAACACCAAATTACTATTTCCAAGTATCAATGTGAGGATACTGTATCTGCTTGGCAACTGGATCATATGTGGATATCATCACAGTACAGGCCCCGCAGCCTCCTATCCCACAGCCATATTTTGTACCTGAGAGGCGGACTGCAAAGGAGACGGTTAAAGAAAAAAAATGACAACATTCAAAAGTTATTGCTTTATGTGCAGAACTGGAGGGATATTCTGACCAGATAGCTCCAGAGACAAGAAAATGTGTACAAGATCGATGAAAATAAAGCACAGAGAGAGATGAGAAGGGTAAGGACAGAGAGAGAGAAATAAGTGTGAGGCAGACTTCCAGCACAGAGATTTTCAGTCCCTACAGTGTATCAATACTCAGTAAATTCCCAAAAGACTGAAATCAGGACCCTGTAAGTAGTATGGGTTGAACAAATCCACAAAATAAGTCCTCTTATTAGCCTTACCTATAACACTTTGCTAATCCGTACCCATCATTATTGTATTTGCAAAACAGTACCAGCAGATCTCAGTATGTTTCCAGTGCTGCTTCCTGAACATCCACGGAGTATAGTAACGTAAAATGGAGCACAATACCCAAGCACACACACCTAAATTCTGAAACTCACTATATTATGTGCCTCCTATACCGGGACCACCTTATATGGGACCATATACTGGCTCCCCCTCCAAATCATGATCTCCTCCTGGTGTTGCAATGCCCTACAGCTCAGTAGAACCTACCATTCCTTTTCATTTTAGCTCCTTTTCAGAATGATATATATACTCCTCTTACTCTTCCCACTAGGTGTGTGCATTTGTATCCATTTTGCTTAGGTACTAGATGACGTCTTCCATCTGATTTCACCATGTTTCTACATTTCTTTAAACCCAGTGCCATTTCATCCACTGATGCTTTCTCACTGGTAATCAATACATGACAATCAATCATATAACACTACTTGACTGCTAAAGAGAAGCTAACTATTCCACTGAATGCTTGGACAAGGCACAATGCAAGCTAATAAAAAAGCTGCAGCTGCAGCTAATGAATTACTTTCCACTAGTGCCCTTCTCCAGTTAATCCTTAAATGAACGTTGGTTTTCCTCCAGCATAGAAGGCTTTTGACAGCAAAGCTAAACATGCTTGCTTAACTCTATAACCTGCATGGCAGTTTAGCTGGGACAACTGCCTCTGAAGTCAGTAGAGCCCTTACAGCAGTTAACAACCTGAAGGGTCTCAAATGACAGAAAATAAAGATAACAACATAATGAAATGCTTATGCAAAAGTCTTTGAAGGACTGTGTCTTAAATAAAGAATTTACTATGGAAGTAGTTCTTTGTTGGTTTCTTTAGTTAATATTGTCATCACAAATGCACTGAAAGGTTTTTTGTGCTTTGGGCAGCTGTAAAGAAGATTTGGGCCATATTTAGAACAGTTACACTCAGATTTTAGCATGTTATACTCATGTAACTAACACACATAATGCACATACTGCACTGGATTGCTCTGCAGATCTACAAACACAAGGTGAGTTATGTTGTTTCTACTTATTGTTCTCTTTACATTGGTTCCCAAATAAAAATGAAACAAATAATCTTAATCCCGAATCGCAGTAATTTACACAATTATGGAATTAAAAGTTCAAAAAAAGGATATGTTTCTTTCTTAGATAATACAACAGCAATTCTTCAGGGTCTGCCTGCCTCTCTGTTACCTACATTATGAAATAGAGAGATCATGTGTTAGAGAGGGATCTTACATAATTGTCTCACAAGGATTATCTACGATGTCGAAATACAGTGACTGTAGATTAATTAATGTGGTGTGTTTGTTCAGAAATGGAATCCTGTCAGTTGATCATAATCTGCAGATAAATAAAAGAAAGAAAAGAGAGTCTGAGTAAGCACTAGAAGGACAAGAGTAGAAACTAAAGTGGTTTTGAACTAGATCCTTTGTTGATTCTTCTCAGCACGAAACAGAAATCCCTTCATTTTAAAGACATTGACTTTTGTGAGTGAAAATTTTATGTATTTTTACCTCCTTGAAGTTGGTATTAACCCTTTCATTTGCAGGGATCCATCAGCATAAAAGCAGAGGAAAATCTTAGTATAAGATGACCAGGGAAGATATATAACTAAGTATGTTTTCAGTGCAATGAAATTTAACGTGTATGAGTGGGGCTTATGCAGGCCTTGCTTTAGCCTTATCTCACAAATGCTGCTGTATCATCCGATGCTTCAGCTTGTTGGAGACAAGGTAATACGAACATTGAAAACACTTTTTTAGGACCCATTGCTGCAGAATGAGGAGAGACTGAGCCTCAGGCTTTCCTCAACAGTCCTGCTATACCAGCAGCATGCTCCAGTTTCCCAGGTGTAAGACAACATGAACTAGTTCAGGAATTTATTTGGAACCGCGGAGTAAGGAAAGGTCTCAGAGTATGTGTGTAAGCACAGTTGGCATGTAAGGACAGATAAAATAGAAGAAAAATTAATTATTTTTCCTTAATTCACCTGGTTAAAAGAGTCAGTAACCTCTCTCTAGAGTATAAAAATATTGATCAAAGGACTGAAAAATATCTCTAGAAGAATACGCAGCAAGGCTGGTACGCTTGTTTGCTTTTTAACTGAAATGAAGGAAGTTTATTTCTTAGTTTATAATGTGTTTATTAGTAGAAGTTCTTATTCAGTTGATCTACAAATTAAGAAAAAGTGACAAAATGCCTTAGAAAATGAAACGTGAGCTTTTGGCATCAGGAACAGAAAAAAATAACTATTTCCTTTTGCTAATGATTGAAACTGTATTAGTAAATAGCCTATTCTTTTATTAGTGATGTACTTATTTCATCTACATCCACTTTAAGACCATATTAGTATAAGGTTTTAAGTAAACTGCTATCTAATTATAATTCTAAACATTCTGTGATATGAGGGGTGATACAAAATCATTCAGACCATATAAAAACTGTGGTAGAAAGCAGGATGATATAAGGAAGATCAAAGACAAGAGATGATTATTAATGAACAAACTGCTGCTCCAGAATAACAGGTTTCCTGAATAGGAACTGTAAACATTAAAGCACTGCTGTTAGAAAAAAAAAAAAGGCAATAAAATCTTACCTTCCTGCCATTCACAAAAAAGACAAGCTCATCTGATTGCTGGGGACAAGTCATACTGTTGCATTAAAGTCTGAAAAAGAAAGCTTTACACATCAAGAGACACTAATAAAATGCTATATGCTCCTAAAGGTCACCTGAGTTTGCTTTGTCCTACAGAATTTATTTTCAGACTGAGCATCAAATTAAGTAGACGGGGAGGGGCCACCGTAATGTATGCCATTTCTCAGCAACTAATGTGTTCAGATGCTAATGCTTGAAACTTTTAACTCTTCTCTGGTGATCTGAAATAATCTGGAAAGAATTTGAGCCCCTCTAATTCTAACCCTGTAATTTAAGGGATAAAGTATTTAACAGTGAGAGACAGACTTCTGGGTTTGAGGTACAACTCACAGGCCTGGTTTTTTTAATATTATCCAGTAACTGATGAATTCAGGATATGTAGGAATGCCTGAAGTTAAAATCCAGGGCATGCAACATTACCCACTTCTGTGGAGATCAAATGCCAACCTGTGGAGCTATGCTTCTCATATTAGCTTGTCACTGACCTGATTTTTTTTTCCCTGCAGAGTGACACATTTTAAGAAAATAAAGATTGCCTTAAAATTTCCTTCTCGGTATCTCTGTGCCATGCCAGCTTTATACCCTGACTGCTGTGGGTACAATTGTAAGATGACCATACTCTATATGTACAATGGTATGAGAGAGAGAAATCCCAAATCCTGATTTGGGGTTCTAGATTCTTATGCATTTCTCTGGTTGTGCATCTAAGAAACTAGGTCATTAATCTTTAAATGCTTTATTACAGCTGTCCTTTCCCCACCAACTCCTCCAAAGCAGACTGTATATATACGTCTGTCAAGAGTCTCCATTTGTGTACATACATGTCTTTTGCTTCATTTACTGCTTTTACATTTTACAGTAAAGGTTGCTGTATTTCATTTTAGAGTCAGTGAGGCTGGCAGCACAAATTAGTCAGTCCCAGATCTTCTACCACTCCCCTCTAGAAGGAAGGAAAATGATTCTCAGCAGATACATGCTGCTTCTGTGTTTTAGCTCCTTATGTATGCCTGAGAGCTACCACAATGCAAGCTCTGAAGTCACGTCAGTTACTATGTCCTGCCAACTGCAGCAATGCTGCAAGATTCCACATGTGTTGTAGGTACAATGACACAGGTTCAAAGGCCTAAGAAGACAAAGAACCCGACCTGGTATTAGATTTTGGCAGTCCAGTATCTAATTTTTGGAGTACTAGGCTTCCAAACCAGAATGTAGCATTTATGGTGAGTGTTTAAGCTTACTCACACAGAGAATGGGAGTTTTGGGGCTAGACAGTTATAGAAAGGCTTCTTTCATGAAGCAAATTAGTAGAAAGAGTTCTTCTCAACCATCTCTAGTTTCAGTGTTTCTGTACAGTGCACAGCAATGTGTCAACAGCCATCCAACGTGCCAGTGCCTTAAAGCCCTAACCTCTCTGCTTATCTAGCAGAATTTTTATTTTTGTGAAAAACAAAGTGAGGGTCTAGAACATGATGAATCTTTGGGGTGCAAATACCTCAGCACTGCAGGTGGGGAGATGTCATTGCCTGCAAGGGTTGGGTAACAATTTTTACAAGATTGGACTTGTCTGGAACTAACCAGCACCTGTGCTGATGCATAGGTATATAGGAGAATAACAGACAATGCACCTTTCACCAGCTCAGCAGAACCATAAGCTCCCTGCTTCAGCATACCCCAGAATTTTCCCACGTTTCAGGGCTGTTATGGACACTTGGAGTTGTGAGCTGTCATTAACAAGCCCATGCAGTGAAACTAAGATGTTTCAAATCAGAAAAACTAATTATGGAAGCAGCGTTCACATTTAATTTTATTTATTGACTTTTGTACAATATAGAAAAGCCAAAGTAATACAAAGAAAGTGAAGAAAAAGAAGTAAAAACCAATGTGGCTTCAGCTGCCTCAACTATACTTCTAGCTGATGTGCTATAACCTGCCTGGCCTTCAGCTGCTATGTTGTATCTTCCAGTCCCATGATCTCCTATGTATCTGCTATCTTATGACCTCTTAAAATAGCCTAAACACCTATGTTTTTAACAGCTGAATTTCACCTACTCATAACAGTTAGAGACAAACAAATTTAAACAGTATAGATCACCCATCTTGACAGACAATGCAAAACCAGTTGAAACTACTCACCTGATTTCTATCACAGATACAGTACCACCTCATAAAGGGGATGGAAAGCAAGAAGAGAAAATAGTCTGTGGAAAACTGAGAGGCAGTGAAATATCAAGAACCTCCAGGTTGACATGTCAAACAAATTAGAGCCATTTATTTTAATTACAAATGGCAGTCTTCATGTCTCTGGAGCAATCTGACCTATGAGTAACTGGAAGAGCAATCACCACCATCACCAAGGAATAACTGATTCAGAGGATCGCCGAAAACCACGCACTGAATGCGCGAACTACCTATTTTCCCAGTTCTACTTACTTATCAAAGAACCTGCTGCAATTTTTCAGGTGCTACCTCAGATAAATTCTGTTGACTCAGTAAATAAGAAGTGTATTTTCTGTATTAGGACGTATGCCAGATCAAAGCCCCAAATTCAAATACCATGGAGATTTGTGTATCTGTGTGTGGGTGCATTCAGAACTGAAATCTCAGCTTTGCACTTCAAGATAAGGAAAATCTGAAGCTCTCAGCCAGTTCAATATCATGGATTCTGATGCTGAAATCTGAATATTGTGGCTGAAGCTTTCATAATATATTAACTCTGATATATTCTACGTAATTTCTACAAATATATACATACTTCACATTGTTAACACCAGAATTCCTGCTACCATTTAATACAGTGCTGCTTTATATTTTCCTGTTTTCTCTAGCTGTTACCATTTTGGAGTGGTCAAATTCCACTGCATCCGAAGCAGCATCAGATGGCTGATCTTTGTAGATCATCTTTTGTTCTCATTATGTTTTTTCCATCTTCCGTATCACAGGAGTGCTCAAGAGTGGATAAAAGCTCTTAAACTGTACTTTCATGACTCTATAATATAGTCCTGAGCACAGCATTAAGCACTGCTTAAGAATCCTTGCCAGAGACAGGTGCATCCAGTCTCCTATTCAAAGCACAGTGAACTCCATGTTAGTTTTCCCATTAAGTTCAGAGGCTTTTGGCTTGCTCCATGAGAAAAAGAAAGCTTCTGGAGGAAATTACAACTAAGTGACCCTTCCAACTTTTGGGATAGAATTGATCTCCTGCACATGTAAGGTCAGCCATTGCAATTTGCCTGGCATAGCAAAAGAAAATCCTAACTTGTTTCTTGCATGTTTTTAAAACAAAGATGCCTGTGCCAAAATAATCTCAACCAGCTTCACTACAAATCAGAGCATCGCTTCTGATCAAAAAGGGACTGAATCCAACAAACAAGGTTCCCATTCTTCAACAGAAAAAGATCTCTGCACTCAAACCCCACCACAAGACTCAAATCTAAATTAGAAAATCAGCTGAAGGCATTAAAAATCATTTATCTTATGTCATTAAGTAATATGTGGTTGTAAGGCATCTAACACACCTTTATACTTCAACATAACTTTCTTCTCCTGAAGCACTTGAGCTGAGTTGTTCAGCACATTTTTCTTGTTGAATATATATGCTTCAAATGCAGGAAATGTATTTCTAGCCATGAAATGCTGTAATTTAAGCAAAGCACTGTAATAAATTTACTGGATAGAGAATGAAGATAAGGATACAAGATGTAACATGCTTATTTTTCGTAGCTGCTTCTATTCTGAAAATGAGAAAGTAATATTTATCTGTGTGTTGATAAGTATTGGGGGCAGTAAAGCAGTTTTTCATTCCATTCCGTTCAGGTCTTGTGCACTCTGGTTTGTTGCTCACACAGACGTGGCCCAAGGAGCGGAAGAAGCAGTTTCATTATTTGTCACCTAAGAGAACAAGCAAGAAAGAAAGAGTTACTTGTTAATATTATTTGACTGGCCAGCTCACAATACTGCCCGTATCATGTGCCTCCAAATCACTCAGCAGGGTGTTCTATGGAAGATGGCTGGAAGGAAGGTCAGTGATAACTGGGGTCAGGGCCAAACAGGAATGGAGAAGCATGGTCTCTGCACTGGTGGATCTCACCTCCTGCAAGCTCCTGTGATGACAGTAAGCCCACAAATCTATCGATCTGGGGGCCAATGATGCCCGATCACGACCACAGAAGTACTGTGGGACTAATCTGTGAGTGAGAGCTCAAGAATTTCCATGGCAGAGCCTCAGATGTTCAGGGCACAGTATGGATTTGTATCCTGGCAAGGACCTTGCTTCACAGATGTTGTAAACTAAATAAAAACTTACACAGGAAAAGAATCGTAATAGCAGTGGGAACATGACGATAATGTACAGTTACACAAAGCATGGAATATAAAGGATTGACAGTATAAGAAGTATATTGCCTCATTTGTTTTCTCTTCTGTATTCTTTCGTTAACTCTGAGTTGGTTATTTTATCTGCCAAAGAGCACTGGGCACAGCAGAGTACCAGACTGTGGTGACAGTGTCACAGCGCAAGTCACTGGGGGAAAACACCTAGAGGGACACTGCAGATGCTTGCAGGCTGACCTAGTATCCACTGCATGTTGGTAAGAGGAGCTATTTAATCCTCTATTGGATTTGACATAAAGAAGAAAGGAGGAGGCTTCAGAGAAGGAAGAGATTGTAAAAATTATGTAAATTTCAACAGATAAAAAAGGATTATACAGAAAGAGGGCAATTCCAACACAGTGCTTGAATACCGTTTGTTGAAGTTGTGCAAGTGAGATCTCTTACCAGGTAATTCAACTACAAGCAGCCTTCAAAGGAAGGAGACATAATATTGCTGTAAACAAGGCATGACCAACTGGAGACATCACTAGGCACCCCACCATTCAAAGGTGCCAAAAGCAGCATGCACTTCTACCCAAAGATGCCCAAAGAGACCCTTCCCCCACCTTCCTATTACCATCTCGGTAAAGGCATCTCCACAGCCTGCCCGTATTTGTTCAGCAGTCAGCGGGCTGTTCAGTGCAAAGGTCTTTGTCAGTCCTCTTTCACTCCTCACACTGGTTATTGCATCTCTCAAAGCGAAGAACACAGAGCATCCCAAGAACAGTCCTGCCTCGCCTAACCCCTGAGGGGAAAAATAAAAAAAGTTAAAATTGCTGTAGGTTTTGAGCAAATGAGAGGAATACGTGTCATATCAATACCGAGTAAAAACCTTAGTAGTCAGTGACTCAAAAAGTGTTTTGTCCTTCAGTAAGGAAGTTTATATGAGATTCAGTGGAAGCAGGCTTAGATCACACCAAGTCTTCTGATGGTAGCTGCTTCCAGTTTGCTAAAAACATTGAGTTCAAATATTGGCTATTAATTTTAGAATATTTTTGGCTCACCCCTAAACTGAAATTTAGAATAACTGCCAGTCAAAATTAAAACTATCCAAACCCAGGTATAGATACTACTAAGAAACAAATCCTGAACTCATTATATAATTCTCTGTGGACAAATATCTCAGCAGGCTTGACATCCTCTCACTAGTTCTGACATAAGATTCACATTTGCTCCTTATCTCAAAGATAGGTCAAATCCACCCTTATTCCATACTCCTCTCAGTGCTGCGATATTGAACATTTTAATCTGGATTGTGATGTTTTGCTTACCTTGGATGCATAGATGGCATAAGGATTTTGGGAGGATGACAGCAGGGAAACACTAAACTTTTCTGGAATGTCACAAACAGCAGGGATCTTATACTGATCTGGACCCCGAGTGTAGAGGGCTCCTTCTGAAGAGTATTTTAATTCCTCCATTGTGTACAGACCAATGCCTTGAACAAAGGCACCTTCAATCTTTAAGTAAGAAAAGAAATAGTATTTATGATCTCATGTTTGTTGAAATGGTTAAAATTTTGGCAAGAACTGATTTGTATCACTAGTTGTTAGAAGATCACTTTCTTTCCTCTTTGTCTAATGGGATTCTTCAACATTTTGGGGCTAACATGATGTGAAAAGCTTTCACACTCCTTTCTCATACAAGGCAGACAAATGCTTTCATGATGAAGTGAAGGGATCTTGAACCAGCCTTCAATGAGGAAAGGTGTCTCCCTGCTATCAAGTGGAGAAGACAGGCCAAACAACAGGAGAATTTGTAGTCTGTAGGTCACAAACAGGATTTAAGTCCAGCATACAGTGGGCATATATACATATAGGAAGTGCTGCAGATTGACACCGGCGTAAAATTCAGGCTTCGCTTCTATCTACAAAGCTCTGACACCGATTGAAATGGGGCAAATCTACAAGTAAAGGACCTTCTAGTACTAGTGATCTATTACTACACTATCTAGTACAAAATTAACCTTTGCTGAAGTAACGAGATCATCTTCACTTCAGATAAGCCTGTCAGTGTAATAGAAATATGGCATCAGGAAATTCTTGGTACATACCTGTCCTATATCCACAGCTGGATTTATGCTGCATCCAATGTCCATAACAATGTCTGTTCTGAGGTTCTGTCAACAAAATTCAAGTGTAAATTACTGAGAAAGATGCACA
Organism: Zapornia atra; assembly: GCA_013400835.1. NCBI lineage: Eukaryota > Metazoa > Chordata > Aves > Gruiformes > Rallidae > Zapornia > Zapornia atra. Next base: position 72,575 of record VZTU01007399.1, read on the forward strand.
GAGCAGAGGCATTGGAATATAATGTGGGTTAGAGTTGGTATTCAGTGGAATAATACATACTAAGGTAGTCACCCCTCTATGTACACAATTTCAGAGTAATTTCCCATAACTCATTACAAGCAAAATGGGCATGTAATAGAACAGAATTTTAGCCAGAGCCAGCCCTGACAGATTTCTCCCATTGCCCAAGGAAATACCTACATAAGTAAATACAGATGGAGGGCATATGATCCGGAGTCTATGACATTTAGCTATCTAGATGGTCAAAAGCCTGGGAATAGACTATTCAGTTTTGCTGTAATTTGTTTGCTGGCAAACAGGGAGAGAACAAGCAAAGAACATGTCAGATGTCTGCCATAACCCACAAGGTGAACCTACATGGCACTAATACAGATGTGCTGAGAGCTGGTTAACATTGTACAGCTTTCATTCTGCTTTGCCTGTGATTTGAATTTGGTATTGATATATTTACTATCATGTGAAAACAAGTGACATTAATGCAAAACCTGAATCGTTACTGGAGCACCCAGTGATACAGACCTCATTCACATAATTTACAAAACTTCTCTGATGCTCAGTTATTACCTTGTGATCTCCTGTTAGACAGTTAATTTCAATCTCTGAACAAGCAGCTCCATAAAGAAAATAGGTGAATGGCTGTCCTTCCCCTTTCTCCCAATCCATGTTTTCATTGTAACCTCTGATAGAAGAAACAAAGTTCACAATAAGAAAATTAATGAATCCTTGCATCGTAGCAAAGCAGATGAGCACATGAAAGTTTGAATCTGTTTCAAGTAAAATCTTAAATAACAGGTCTGAACCTCAGTAGGTAAATTCTATGAGATCCTAGAAGGCACTACAAATTTAGGTTTGATGGAGCTGGTATTTATATGAAATTTAGCAGACACGCAATCTATTTCAGTTCATGAGAGTAACACCAGCATAATCCCACAAATATACTAGTAAATAAATAATAATCAAGTAAAGAATACAAAATTAAGGTAATGGTTGCTGAGGCAATAGCATATAAGGGAATTCAGAAAAAGGGAGGAAAACTGTTAGGGACCCATGGAAGTGTAAATTACTAGAGATAAATGAAAGACTTAAAATTACAGAAACTGGCTACAGAATGAGTGGAATAAAAACCTAAATATTGAAATAAAGGTGTAATTACTTAGAAGGGAGCGGGGCTAAATGAGGAGACTATAGGAGTCAGGACTGATGGAGTAAATTAACAGACACTGCTCTTCACTATCCTCTAGTATCTCCCAACAGTGTGAGCTATGTGACCAAGGCATGTTTTCTGATCATGTATGACTGAAAAGTCTTTACTGAACACATTTTAAATAATGTGCTGTAAAAGAATTATTGTATAGTTCAGGGCATTGAACTGTGCATTGAAAAAAGGATACACAAAATCCACATATTCAGATTCTAACAACCCATCTACCTCAGATGGCTTTGAGATACTTGGACGTGGAGAATATGACTGTGTAAGAACTAGATCAGCTCAGGGATCTGCAGATGGTTTTGGGCTTCATTAAGTATCAGTAGCAAAGTATGACTGTTGATCATTACTTTGGAGATATCACCATTCCTGAAAGGCTGCATAAGCAGAAAACATACTTGAACAGAATTAACAGCAGGAAGTGACATTTTGTCTGGCCTTTTCTGGGTGTTTTAAGTAAGGGTTTACAAAGTGCCTCTTCAACTTACTCCAGACTAAGTGAATATGTGAAAAGTTGCCATTCATAAGCAGTTAAATACTGGTGGAGAGAGAGAAGATGTAAGGCATAGCAGGCTAAGGAAGAAGCTTTGCTTGTAATCCCACCCATGTTGTAGCACAGGAATTTTTACTTTCTAGTTCTTTACAAATACTGTGGAAGAATTAAAAGAAAAAGGACCACAAAAGAGAGCAGTGGGAATTGTGTTTACTGAGTCCTATGACAGCATGCTGTTGCAAATAATTCCATATCTAGAAGTATGTATGATGGGAATTTTCTGTGTCCAGAAGCAAAGAGGTCAAAACAGTGACTCCAAAACTAGGGTCAGTGAGCAACCCCACTTCTCATGTAAGCACCAAGTACCCTTCTAGTTTTCACTTAGTGCTTTCACTTAGCATCTGATTCCCAAG
>VZTU01007402.1:5545-57514 GCA_013400835.1 Zapornia atra
AAACCCTATAGTGGAGAGATTTTGTTCTTCTTTCTTTGAATCCTGATAGCATTTTTTTTTCTGCCTATTGATCTGCTTACAGTATTTCTTTTGGAAGTTTGTATGCTGCTTTCCTCAGTTGTTCAATAAATCCTTTTCTCAGGTTAGCATTTTGGTCAAATTCTCAACAACGCAGGCAATGAAAATAACATCACTGGTTTCAGTAAAGCTATGGCAATTGCCATACATTAGGATTTCATTCTTTGAAGAAATATAAAAGCACAAGAAAAAGTAGAGTATTTAAAATTATATCCTGTCTATATGTCCTGTTTGCTTCAGGATCCAGCAAATTCCAGTAAAATATTGCTGTATGAGAGGGTAGGAGATGGCAATTTTCATTTTGAAAAAATGCTCTGGAAACACTCCTTTAATATTCTGAGATCTACATTTGTTACTACTGAACTTCTATTACAAGTGTCTTACAGTCCTCTATTAGCATAAGACATTATACACCATCTCTGAGCTGAATATTTTGCTAAGACAAAGATATTCATCCAGCAGTTGCTCCTGTGACAACCGTTTTAAGGTCTCAGGATTTCCAACTCTGATGCATCACTATGGCATCCTTCATATACTTTAATGTTTCAGTTTCTGTGATTGGCACTTGCTTAGATGTTAATATCCTACTCCTAAATGCATCTAATTGTATTTTCATTTCCCGTTGTATATTTGTTGCTGTGGCATAAAAATGTCACAAATAGTATTTATAGTGAATGCCTAGTGGCATATATATGTATCAGGATACATTCAGCTAAGCAAACTTCAGTGCTGACTACTTCTGGCTCTTTTTTTTTTAGTGTTTTATTAATGTCCTTTACATTTTGCATGTCCTGTGATTCAACTGCTTACTAATCCAGAAGCATATATTCTGACAGACCTTTTCACTAATGATTGCATATCACATCCTGAGGAGTGTTGTTTGGGGATAAATAGTCAAGCTGGCCATCTGTGCCCAGAAACCTGAGTGTTTTGCTGTATACTTCCTCTTTACTGACTGCCTTTAACTCCTTAATTTTGCCACTACCAAAACTTGGGTCTTCTCTATTTATCAATCACAGTGTTTTTCAAGCAATCCAAGCTTTAATGTCATATATATTTGCATTGGGACAACATTAAGTTGATCTCTCATAATTTAGTACTTGATTGATAGCTTGAAAAGGCTGACTGTACATGGAAGGATGTAAAAAGAAAGAAGCATGTATTAGCTGTCTGTTCTGTCTGGATTTTGTCAGCTGGCAAAAAATGCTTAAGAAAGATCCTGAATTGACAGGGGTAAACTTAACCTATACAGTAAGTACCATGTTTGATGTCTTGGTCTCTCAATCATGTAAACACGAACCTATTTCAAGCAGAGATATTAGTGGAAGAGGCCTGCGGTCATGGATTACGCATTGTTCTGAGAATGGAACTGACAAATTAGTGAAAGCAGACAGGCTAAAAGGAAAGCTCTTAATTTATAATATTCATACTGACTGCAAAGTTCTTTGGAAAGGTATAAGAATTATTCTTTGCACCAAGGACAAACTTCCCTTCAGGCTTATAGCCAAGTATAGGACACATCTTCATAAAAGCAGTGATATGAGCCCCTGGCCTCAAGCATGTTTTTCAAAAAAAGGTCAAAGGAAATACTTAACTTATCACATTTCAAATGCTGATGTTTAAGGTACTGAGTGGAATAGCAATGACTCTGTAACCTTTTGGCAAAATTATCAAACAGGCATTGCAAACTTTCCTTACTGGCTTAAATGCCAGTTAGCCAGAGCACATAGGAGAAGGAAGTCCTACTGTATGACCATCAAAAAGCAAATCAACAAGTATTTAAGCAAACCAAGAGGACATAAATGCATAAGTGATTAAACTGTGAAAGAGTTTCCTGCCATGCTGATTACTGTGAATACTCTTCTGAAGGTCAACACTACTCACATACAAGTGGAATAAGCTAGGTAGAATAATACTCTGCAGGAGAGTCACCACTATACAATAAAAATAAGGAAAGCTCTAGGTTTTGGGGGAAGGGGATAAAAGAGAAGTAATTCAACAGGGATAATATGTAAAAATGCCCAACTTTTAAATGGCAGCTGCAAAAAACCCTTTAGCCTGCCTAACTCTAGGTATATACAAAACTTCTGAGAAAGCACTTCAGCTTGTGGAAGAAAAGCTTCAAGCCATAACAATTAAAACATGTTTTGGCTCTCATCCAGACAAGCATTCAAGTATGTGATGCAGTTTAACACTCAGTGACTTCCCTTCTGGATCAGTAAGTACAAGCGAGACAGAAACATGGAAAGCTCAGTCTTTGCCTTCCAACCTTGAGGAGAAGAGCTGCTGGTAACACCTGGTGCAACTTCCTGGCTGACTTCCTGGGCTTCATGTGAAGATGGGTAACAAGGGAGAAGAGGAACTAAAATGGCTGTGGAATCAAAATGGATTCAGGCACCATGATAGCAAAGAAGCAACTTTTTTATAATTGCTGCATTAAATGGTGATCAAAATAGAATTTTCCAGAGTTGTAAAATATGTTTCTTCAACAGATTGGAATAGTCTGTAAAAATTGGGAAAGGATTTAAGGCCCTGGTACTAGGGCCCATCATGGAAAAATACTACTTTTCTGTTGATATTAATAACATACAAATTGTGTGTCTAGAGAGCTGTACCTACATGTAGCATCTGTTACAGAGCTTCTTACTGTCTCAGAGTGCATTAATGCGGTTCTCTGTTTTTATCTCTGAACTCTATCCCACCAGAATAAATACATTCTGACACTAAATCATATTCAGAGTCGGCTGTTCTGCTTGTTTGTGTCTCTTTGGTTGTTCCCTTTAAACTGTCTAGAGGAACTTCATAATGAGGGCGCAGACTTCCTTCAATGAGTCTACTCCTTTAACTTCCAGTGTTTTCCAGCATTTATTCCCGTAACGAGGCACTAAGAACAGGTCTTTCCTCTAAAACTTACTCATGATCCATGAAAATTTGATGTCAAAATTACTTAAGGGCTCAATACTGAAACATCTACCTAGTTCAGAAGTATTGCTTTCTTTATGGGCTCCATTCCTTTTCTAGTCACTTCCATTAGTTTATAAAAGCTATACTCTCCATGCCTTCTCTCCTAAAAAAGTCTTTTTTACAAGACTAGGATACAAATAGGGTAAACATCAAATTTTCTTCCCAATCTTAAAGATTCTGACATTAAAAATGCTCTCTGTGCTTCCTGAGCACAGAAGAGGAGCTCAAATATCATGCCCAATGCACAAGCTTAAATAGACGCAGCACTCCAGTTGTCCAGCTATTTAGTGATTTTCCCCTGCCATAGCACAAGAGGACAGAATAATTAATGAACGGAGACAACAAATAGCGAACAGCAGAACAAGAACCGTAGGATGAGATTTTGTTGGGTGAGGAAGCAGAGTTCTCAAAAGGAGACTATAATTACTGTGGCAAAGGATACACTGAAGGAGAATTGCAGAAACAATGCAAATGAATGGGCACACAACTCGACTCTGCACTACGTAGACAGTACACTTGAATCCAGATCTGAAAAAACACTTTATGCCTGAGCTCTTGATCAATGAACGTCCAAGGACTAGAGAAAGCTGGAAGTGATGGTATGATTTTAAAGGGTAATTTGCAGCAGTAACAGAGAAAAGAGATTTGCAGCCCTTTGTTGCACAAGAAGTCAAAGTTCTAGGGACACATATCTGTAGAACAGCGCAGAAGTAGAGATTGACTAAAGAGTCTCTGTTCTCAAGAGATAATGTAGACACACCACGAGGCATGCTGTGGTTTATCTGTGCGACCACAGAGAAGACATGAGGAAGTGAGATGGAAAGCCCACCTCAACCCTCTAAGCATGAGTAACTATGCTGCAATATGCTAAAGAGATTCTTCCAGGAAAAAAGCTGCTCTAGTTTCCACTGGGCAATTCCCTAGTTCAAGTGGAAGGCCTACCTATATGTCTGATCCTCTTGAAGGGACCTCTAAGTCTTTTTTGCAAGAAGTGAAAGCAAATATGATGAGCAAGATTAGAGGGCCACTGCCTCCAGCCAGGTGGAGGAAAGAGACAACTGGGTTGTACGGATCTGTGTGGATCTGATGGCCTGACATGTCAGAGCCACAAGAGTACAAGGCTCTAGTGGATATTGGTGCACAGTGCCATCGAAGCACGAAGGGGAAGAACCCATCTGTATTTCTGGAGTGACAGGGAGATCCCAACAGTTGACTCTGTTAGAGGATGAAGTGATACTAACTAGGAAGGACTGGTAAAAACACCCCATTGTGAGTGGCCCAGAGGCTCTGTGCATCTTGGGAAGAGATTATCTCTGTACAGGGTATTTTAAAGACCCAAAAATGTATGAGTGGGCTTTTGGAATAGCTGCCCTGGAGACAGAAGAAACTGAACAATTGAAGAGTATGTTGGGGAAGACAGTTTGGGTTATCTCTGCTTCAGGCAAAGGCAAACCCATTTGCGGGATTGTTTTTGCTCAAGGACCTGGCTGCACTTGGTGGGTGCTCTAGAAGGATGGTGAAGTCCGATGTGTACCTCAAGGGGATCTGATTTTGGGTGAGAATAGCCAATATGCTCAATAAAGAAAAAAATATATGATATTAGTTGCTAAATAACCTTGCTATTGTATATTTATCATTATTAAAATTGCTATATGTTGTACCAACAGTATTACTGTAAGAATCACACAAATTAATAAAGGGTGAGTGCCACGATGATGGGACTAGAACTGGCCTTAGCAACTGGCACCCAGAAACTTCTTTGAAAATCAACACCTTCAACCTGCAGACAACAAGCTTGGACAATGCCAGATGCACTAGCTGAGAGTCCTAGATGCAGCATGCAGCAATCCAACAGCACACATCATCACTCCTGCACTAAGAGACTGTTATGACAGACGGAGCCCAAAGTCATGGACTAAATGAACTCAACAGACATTTATTTTAGAGGGAGGGCCCACAGACTAAGGGAATGATATCTGTATGTATGTCTGTATATATATATATGTTGTGTGTCAAAGACGGGAAACTGGTGTTGCTTAAGGGAATTGTTGGATCTGAGCATAACATAAAGGGTATAGAATAAGGGGTGGATAATGTCCTGGTTTTGGTTAGGATAGAGTTAATTTCCTTTCTAGCAGCTGGTGTAGTGATGACAGCAGTGCTGATAATACCCTGATGTTTTTAGTTGTTGCCAAGCAGTCCAGGACTTTTCAGTTGTTCATATTGCCCAGCTAATGAGAAGGAGGGGGGAACCCAGGAAGTTGGGGGACACACACTGCTGGGACAGGTGACCCAAACTGGCCAAAGAGGGTATTCCATGCCAAATACATCAAGATCAGCATAAAAGGGGGCTGATGAGGGAGGGGCACATGGCTCCTGGATGTGCAGTTTGGGGATGGTCCAGCTTTGGGATAGCTCTGAGTTGTATGCTCTGATTTGTGTGGTTCCATGAGAAACTGTATTGTGTGTCACCAGCTTTGTATATTTTGTTATAAAGTCCTATTATTGTTAACCTGTGAGGTGTTGGGGTTTTTTTGGTTTTCTTTTCTCTCCTCTCCCTTTCACCTGCCCAACTCCCTTCCCCCCATATTAGGGAGAGTGACTGCGTGGTGCTCAGCTCCCGGCTGGGGCAAAACCATGACAGTCATGAACATTTTCTTTTGACTAACTTGGATTATAGGTTCTGTGACAGCCAAAACAGAAAAGTCATCAACTTGCCTTGTTAAAGAAAAGTTTTTTCATTTCCTTAACATATTTGCTTCTTCCAAGTGAAAACAGTACTATCATGGCTTAGATTTTACTCAGTGGTAACTGCCCTCATTTTAACTTAATTGTAAAAAACCCCCAGCATTCCTTTCCAGATTATTGTGTATATCACAACCTTCAATTACATATTGTAGTAACATATATTCACTTACAAAGGATTTAATCCTTAACCTGGACTTGCAGGTTATTGGGACAGATAAAAATATGTATACATTTAAATACGAGCTCCTCCCTTGTCCAAAGTTCAAGCTTCCATGAAACAAAAGTAACTATCAGAGAGATAATGAAGACAAAGGGGAATTGGTTAATGATTAAGCAGAGTGAGCAATGAAAAACTGACACTATCCAAAGAAAATTTTTATGTTACAACATGTGTTTAAGGCAGGAGAATAATTTGCCAAAGCATGTAAGTGAGCTAACATTCCTTATGTTGTTGAACAGTAGTTTGGATGAAATCATTAACAAATACAAGTAGAAAATGTTGCTGAATTCTTGAAAGGAATATGTTACTGGACGTTAAGAACCACTTTCTCTATAAACAAACATAATATACTTTAGAGCACGTATATATTTTGTATATTTTATAACTAGTACAAGCTCTTTATTACTTCTAAAACTAGGCTTTTATTTTAACTTAGCAATGATTATTTCATTACAATAAAACAGTTACCTACCATATTTAAGAGCATCAAAGATCAAGACAATTGCATTAATCATTAAGAACAAAGTGTTCCCCTGTCATCACAGGGAACAATTATTAAAAAAAGGAAACAAATGACAAGCTAATGATAACCCTGGCCCATTATACATTACGGACTATAATTTATTATTTTCTTCTCCTTGAACACTTCGTTCTACAGCATAAAATTGACAATGCATTTGGACTGGAACTCCCTCTCAAATCAGCTTTTTAAGGCCCTATAACGCTAATTAGGAAACACAAAGCTGATAAATGCTTATGGACCCAACATAAGTCATATTTTCATTTGCAGCCACCTCATCTCGTTTGATAAAAACTGGCTTGTAAATGATCAAAATGTTTACCTATTGCCAAATGTTTCTCATATATGTTAAATAAGCTGTTAAAACATATTTTAAAAAATGTAAAGATAGCATTAAAACATGTCTTCTTCAGATGTATCCAACAAATCAGATATTAAGTTTCTTTAAACATATTTTGAGTTTGTCTGGTCCATTTTAAAATATTAATTTGCAAGTTAGTATGTACATGTACCACTGCTAAAGAAGCATCATTTGATACACAGTTAATATAAAAGGGTTGCACATACAATAAGAAATAAAACTTTGGATCAATAGTACAATTGCATATAATTAACCTACCTTTGTGAAGGGACTTTAGCCTAAACTGAAAGAATTGTGACTTTGGAACAAAGGTTCCTAGGCTGTGCAGACTGAAATGTTTGCTGGTGGTTAGCACACAGCTCACACCTACTCCATATTTCCAGTTACCAGACTCCGACAGAATTCTTAAATGCACCACTCAGCGGTATTAGATGCAAGCACATTATATAAAGAAGTATAAATACATAATACATCTAAATATTACATTTAATATCTGTACTACAACATTTGATATATTTGATGCAGAGTTTCATATACATACGCAACCACAATATTGTGGGTAATGTTACAGTTACACAGAATCACAGACACAGAATTTGTGTGGCAAAAGGTAGCCATGGAAAAGATATCCAGGTTGGAAAACAAAGTAAAAGATCTTTAATATTGTCCCTGAATTAAACTGCAGTTTGTCAAAGGAACAGCTAAATAAATAGGGAGCCCAGGATGAGTTCAGGTTTTTGCAGTGTATCTTCAGAATCTGATTTTCTATTAACCGGTATGTAAAGTGATTACATATAATTCTGCAAGCTACAGATCAGTTGGTCTTTCAATCTACTCACAACAGGCAGTCTTGTCTTGATTGGGTATCTTGTCAAATTTGTTAATTAAGTCAGTACTAAAGCAAAATTCTGTTAGATTGTGACAAGCTATTGTCTTGGTTGTGTCTTTCAGAAAACACACCTGAAAAGTATTTGTCTGCAATATCAGCTCTATCTTCTTCTGAAAAGCCTTTCAAAGAATGAGATGGGACTAATCATCTTCTTCCTATGGTAATATAAATTCAATGATAACTACATAGTAAATAGAAATTACTTATTTTTACAGCTGCTACTTGCCTCCAGTTGCTTTAGAGTGGATCCTTTCCTGCCATGATACGCAGTCCCCTATTACTTCATAAGCCACAGTCCCTTAATTTACTCTGTCTTCGACTAGGTTCAGTCTGGTCAAGAATGCCTCATGGTTCTAGTCTCCGTGATAACCATCAAGTTGTTGGAACTGTTCCATTAAAATAACTTCATCAATTTTCATGTCTGTGCAATAAAAAAAAATTTTAAAAATTGCACACGAACATTTAAAAATATGTATGCTGGACTACATGTATGGGATGCCTCCTTCCATTCTCACTCCAGTTCCCTGTTTTAGAAAACTGTCCCTGCTTCGAAGGGCTACATGCCCCATTTGTTTTCTTCTTGTGTCTCTTCAGTGAAATCTCTTTGCAAAGATCTGATATTTCTTCTCTCTCTTTCTCTCTGGCAAGAATCCTCTGATCCTTGTTATAAACCCTATTTTTTTCCTTTCCCAAAAATCCTGTAATTACATTTTGACCCTTTGGTTAAGGCTTAAATGTTTAACAACTGCTTGTTTAAACCAACTCCCCCAAACAAGTGGTCTGTCTTTCCTTATGTTGTCATATATTATTGATGGAATAGCCATACTGAAAAGCATCCCAATGGAAAAGTTGGTAGGATGCAAAGAGATTAAAACTGCACTCTGCAATTCTCATTCCAAAAATCTTTCAAGAAGAAGGAAATCTTCTTTCCACCACTTAATGGTTCATTTGGAGTAAAATCTTATCCATAGCAGGAGGAAGCTTTTCTACACACAAAAAATTACATCTAAACCAGTAACATTTCTACAGATCTTAAGGTAGAAATTCCATAGCAGCTGGGGGTGAAATCTGCAGTATGAGACACTTTGGGAATTAGATTTTTTTTTAAAAAATACTTTAAAAGAGTTGTAGGCATTTTACATTAAGCAGTTGAACCTTTCTCTTGTATTATGTTGTATAAAATGATCCTTTTTAAAAAAGAAATGGCTGTTTACAGAGTGTGTGACACTGAGATAGTTTTTTATGTATCTATATGATTTTATGATTTGTCAAATATACTTGACTCACACATTTGCCATGTGTATATATACATGTAAACAATGTATCTAGGGTATCTTAATAATCTCTTTTTCAGAAAAAACATTGCCTATACCTACTGTTTATCCTAATGGTCACTAATTTTCTTATGTTTTAGTGCTTATGTACCAAAGACAGGAGGAGCAGCTCACTGCAAGTGGGCAGAAGTTCTGAAAGATTTAGAACAGATTAAGGCATCCAAAGTAAGTTCATAAAAAAAGTCAGCATTTCATCTAATCGTAAGAGCAGACATAATTAAATACGTAGCACTGTACTCTGCAAGGAAGGGTCAGTGAAAGGGAGCAGGAAAGGGAATAGTGTTTGTATAATGCTGCTTCATGGGTGGAAGCAAAGGAATATAGGTTAGAGGGAACGGGAGTTGACCAATTATTGTGAACTCTAGGATTAAATATTATTTTTTTTCTCACTTTTTCTGAGAAAAGGGATGATGGCCTTGGGAGTTAGCTCCTTTGGAGAAAGTGTTGTGGGACCTGATTCTGATGAGACCTCCTCAAAGTGAAGCCCATTCTGCAGTTAACTAGGTGACTTTAAGGTTGCCTGACTTGCTGGCTCACAGTATTTGGATGAATTGGGCCTTTGAACTTGGAGCTAATCCATGTCTTGTAGAGTTAGCTTTATCATCTCTGAATCTATGAATTAATGGTCATAATTCTAACTCTTGTTTTCTTTTAGGACATTGATGTCATATTATATACTGCAAACACAGATGAGGATGTAAGTAAACATGAAATTTGACCACAAGTGGTCTAATATGGTAGCTTCATGTTTTTCTGGCAACTTTCTCCTAAACAAAGCAGCTTTGTTTTAATTTGAGAGAAGTTTCAGCAATCAAATACTTTGCATTGGAAGGAACTTTTCTGTTAGTTCAAAGACTAATGATAAATTATGTAAGCAGGTATTAATTATTTTTATTGAATCCCCTGCTATTAAAACTAATCAATTAAAAGGGATGATCCAAAATGATCTTATCAAAGCAAACACTGCTAAAATTAAGTTGGCATTCATTTGTAATTTGATGGAAGAGTCATAAAGAAAATACTTCCAAAATGATTATGTAACATCATGCGCTATTTAATGGAATAAAATACTGGAGAAATGGAATATGGAGAGTAACTGTCAGCATCTTCCTGTGCATTTCTTTGCTTTTGCCATAACATACACACTCTCTGAACTGAAATGAGACAGAGAGGTTAATACATTGCAATGGCTGATTTAATACCCAGTATTGTCAGGAAGATTTTCTTAAATTGGGATAGTTTGATATGAAAGTCAGACAACCTGGGACTTACTCTTGCTTTATTGTTGACTTGATGGAGAAATCAGTACTCCTGGTTCTTCTGGTTCTTCAATTTGTGAAATACAGGTAATATCTACTTTGTCTTCTTCCCTACCTATTCTGAAAATTCAGATTTCTGAATGAAAGTGCTAGAGCTACAAAACAATACTAATTTAATTCCACTATGCTTAATCATATCCTGAATTCCTTTCACAGTAAACTATTCTTTTATGTTCTTCATAAAGATACTATGTTTCACCTCATCTTAGCAAATGAACTGGGTTTTATGTTGTTAGCTCTCAAATCTAATCTTTGCAGATACTTAAAAGTATTGGAAGAGTAAGAGATATTCAGTAAATAAAGATCATCCGCTTGGTGGTAAATTAGATCCTATGTTCACTTATTCTTTTTAATCATAAAACTATTACAACTTTTCTTTTCCCAGAACGAATGCCAAGAACCTGTAATAAGATGTTTTTTCTTAGAGACAAAAGTGATTTTTGAAGAATGTCGGATCAAACAATGTAGTAAAACACAGGATGTATGGAACATATGGAAAAATGGAATTGCGAGCTTAGAAAATAACAAAGTAAGTATCACCAATAATCTGGGGGAAAAAAGCCACATCAAAAGAGTTTCTTCAGCAGCAGAAAACCCTCTTTTGCTATATAAGAGGTACGATGGTACAGATGAAAGCAAAAGGGATCCAGTAACCTGCACATGTAACAGTGAAAAAGCTACACATGCAATGATGAAAAAGCAGAATTTAGATTTTTATAGAAAAACACTTTCAGGATTCCCATCAAAGCAAATAGTTCAGACTGTGCGTGCATACATATGTCAGCACGTTTGAACGTGTAGGTATAAATAATTTTTAACTTCACTATCTAAAGTCAGGTATGCTCAGGAACATACAGAAAAGTATTTCATTTTCTTTTTCAGTTGAATTCCACAACATCAGCAAAATGCAAAGAATGTGAAGAGTACGAAGAAAAAAATTTTTCAGAATTTATACAGAGTTTTGTAAAGGTTATACAGAAGGACTGCAAACACTGACCAAATGACACAACCTGGGAACGAAGATTCTTCCACAAACATCCTCAGAGTAATTAGATTATTACCAATGATAAAGTGGAAAGAACATCATTTACAATCCCACTTAGGTAGCATAACATGAAAATAAAGAATCATGGAATCCCCATAATTCACAAAGTATTCATAACTGAAAACATACAAATTATACTACTTATGAAATGTAAATGAAAGGAATTTAACAAGATTTAAAGCTTCTTTACAGTGTCTTCTTACAGACTTCTTGGTAAGTTCATCAGAAAAGAAATCCTGCCTAACTTTTTCAACAAAGTTCCTTAAGATCTCAAGGTATCTGCAGTGGGAACCTCCTCATGAACATTGGTTCAGGGCTAACTGAATGGGGTTCCAGGGAAGAACTCTTCTATTATTATTAATATAAAATGATCATACCCTGTTGAAAGCATTTGGCTATAGCTGTTTTTGTTACTGAAATCTTATCTCTTTACCGTCTATGCTCCTAGAAGATACTAGCTCATCTCTCACTTCTGTTATTAGTCATGTCTGACAGTTATCCTTGGTATTTTTTCTCATTGACATTTCTTAAACAAACTAGTGTCAAAAAACAAACTGAGGCCTATTTGTCTTAAAGGTCTATGGCTATCTCTTAGTATATTTATTTTCAGGTAAACCAAATTACTTGTTTTACCTAAGAATTCAAATTACAAATTTGGAACATTTATTTAAATATTCTTCCTTGCCTTTTTTCCTCTTTTGTACAAAGGTAGCATAAGGTTATTAAAAATTATCTCCAGTCTTCTCAACAGATGATAATGCTGATGCTTGTTTCCACTGTCCAATGGCAGAACATGTTTTGTTAGTTCATTTGTTATCTCTGACCCTAACTCAGTTATTATGGTAATTACAACAGTTAATTTAGCCATTACCAAAAGATTTTAATCTAACTTCCAAGCAAAGAAAAGTAGTGTAAATGTCATTCTCTCAATAAAAGAAGTGACCAAGTCTCTTACACACATTAAAAAAAAAATTCTATGTAGTAGAAATCTTCTCTAGAAGTAGAGTTTGTAGCTCTGGTCTCCTTTTAGTATAACAGCTTCGAAAGCTGGAAGCACTTTTGACCATTTGTTTGAAATCATGATAACTCTATTTCTAAGACTCAACACAAAGTCACCTGTCCCCTGGTAGTTCTGAAATGTTGCACAGCCATCTTTCAGCTCTTTCTAAAGTAACTGCTTTCTTCATGATTCATAACCATGTCATACCAACAGCCATCCATAATAAGTAATTCTTTCCTCCAGGCACCTCCATTTCTCCACCTTCATTTGATAAATGGCTGAGCCATTCAGCTGTCCACTTACCAGGAAGGAAGTCTCAATCTCATTATGGCGACAAATACACTGCCTGGTACTCCCTTATTGTTGGGTTAACTCCCAACAGTCAATCTTCAGCACACTGAGGAGCTAAATCTCCAGTAAACTACAAGAGAAAGAACATAAATATGAGCACAGTGGATGTCATCTTCCAGGTGACTTACAGACTATCCGATTGGTAAATTTATAAGCAGATTGATGTCAGGATTAAGCAGTGGCAGAGGTATCACAGAATAAACAAATTATTTTCCACTGCAAAACATCAATGAAAGAAGTGTTTGTCACATAGTTTGGATGATGTAAATTGATCCTACATTTTAATAAAATATGATTTTCTCTCAGCTGATGTCACAGGTAATACAAAGTTACAACTGTGGTCTTTAATCAAAGATATAAAGGGATTTTCCTTATTTCTAGCTTTGAGAGAGCTTGAGACACAGATCAGCAGCATTAATGATGGGAGAAACAAACAGCTCCTTCCTTTGCTCATTTTTCTTTATCTTGGCCATTGTGAAAAACAGTTATCTGGTTAATTTTATTCTGTTTTTCATTAAATCATTTATCAGTTGTAAGTAGGCTAAATACCATGAATTTGTCTTTCTAGAAGAATATTACTAAGTCTGTGACCACTCAGCTTGCCACCCTGTTAGTCACTTTCTGTTGGACATTGGCCATCCCTCTTTTGTTTCACCTCCACCTGTTCTAGATGCATATTCTAGAACCAAAAAAAGGCCATTTACTGTACTGGTTCTACAGTATTTCTCATGGGGTTTTCCTTGTTCTGAGAGCTAAGTTGCCAGTTGAGGGCTTTACTACAGCCTGAATCCTATGGTTATAAGAAATGGTCAGTAAAAAGAATGGGCTAAATTAAGGCCAGGTTGTTTGTTTTGTTTTTTGTTAGTGAGGGAATTCATCCATATCCTGGAGGAAGACATTCAGTATGACTAAGACACGCATGAATCTGATCTGGCTTGTTAGTCCTGCAGACCTAACAGTAAAAAACATTTCAGGGTTTCTACCTTTAAAGGAAACATCCCTGTATTGAGGAAGGCATTTCTTCTACACAAGGTCAATTCATTTGTGTGGCATTTACTATCTAGTATTTTTCAACTGCTGTTGGTAAATGTTAAGAAAAAGATTAACATTGTATTTTCTCCTATTAATTCAACTCAGTTTGGGACTGAAGTGACTCATAGCAGAGTGTTTCTATGTTCATAAAGTAAAATAACTACCTTTTGATATCAGAAGAGAAGAATAATGCTCTTTCACAGAAGTACTGGACTACATGATTCTGTGTAATTCTGAAATAATTTTAAACCTATTTTTCCTTTCCTGGTGTTCAGTACCCATATTTCTGTCTGTATTTTAACAGGATAATGTAAGTGGCACTACTGCAGTTGATGCCTGACATCCTCTGCTGCCTTCTTGTTTTATTAGACCCTGAAAATAAATATCAGTTGCTTAACAATAGAATGTTGCCTCCAGTGGCTCTGAATATTTGAGCATCTATTGATTAGGTACTGTGCAGGTAATTTCACAGGACATTTTTTAAATTCCTCACAGTTTAAAATTAGTTCTGGATCAGCATCAGTATGCTTATGCAAGGACTATTGGCTATAATACCTCTCTCTTAAAACATATAAGAGTATTTAACCAGTAATTTCTGCAGTCCAGATTTTCTTTTAAGCAGTCAATCTATGCTGTGTGATGCACACATACCAATTTCTGCAAAGTCCGACTGTCCTTTACAATTACAGGTACAGTACAGCTTATCAGTTTCATTTGACCTTAAAAGCAGCATCTGACAGTTCCCTCATAATTTTCTGAAGTCAGTTCAGTTTCTGACTAAGGTTATACAGTGATTTAATTAATCTGTTAATATGGCATTAGCACTACCAACTACAATGAAGGAGTATTCTCCTCTGATACCCAAAGTAAGTTTTTACATCCCAAGTAGCCCTTCTTCAGCATTTACATACATGGATGCATAAGTCCATGCTAAGTATTCACTGCCCAGGGTTAGTGGTCTGCTTGTGCCTTCTTTAATCAAAGACATGCTGTTTTAATGGGCACAATGCCTTCAGTGAGAAGCCAAGCTACCGTGGGAACCTGAAGAGCAAGAAAGGCAGGCTCACAGACTGCAGGTCTGTAGCTGATGGTCTGTTTTGCTCCTACAAATCTACAGTCCGGTAGACTATGGCCTCTCCCGGTAAACTAAAACAGAGCCACGTTGCACATTAGCTCTTCTCTGACACCTAACACTAGATAATCTCATCACTACCCATTCACTACTCATTCCAAGTCCATAAATGACATATACAGTTGTTAGCCTACTCATTTGTCTAGAGAGCTGCATTAGAGATACTGTGGTTCTACTGTCCACCAAATCCACACTAAGTAAGTGCCCTGTCATTCTTGTGAGTCCCTTTCTCTGCCTTTTCTAGTTTAATCTGGGCAGCAAAACAACAGGATGGAGCTATCAATATTTTATTGAATTTCTTATATGAAGAATATTGAACAAATATATAGGAACAATGTTGTACTAAAGTAATCTAAGGTTAGCCTAGCTGTAATTATCAATAATTTCAACATTGTAAGATTGGCCTTTCTCACACTTACAATCAAAGGTGACTGAGCTGACAACCCCTTCCTTGTAGTACTGGAAAGACAGGAAAAACGAAACATCTACTACAGATACGAAAGCAAACAGGAGGAAGCAAAAGAAGAGAGTCCCACCTTAAATGATAACAGTGAAAGCAAAATTATTCCAACTCCTTGTGAATCTATTGCATCAGTACTTTCTGAGTAATTTGTCTAGGGATTGGATGGAAATAAGGATACACCTGCAATTTCAAAGACTACTTCTCACAGCTGCAGTGAAATCATTCATGCCTCCACCTTAACAGGCACCAAAGGGAGCTTCTGGAAGACTTAGAAAATTCCCATTCTGAATCCCTGAGCCAAGGTCATAATGTGATGTCTTGGCAGGAGGATTAAGAATGTGACAATGAACTAGCTGCTCAGAAAAAGTGGATGAAGCCAAAGACAGATGCAAACTTCATTGTATCCTTAAGTCAGTATCTTCCTTCCTGAAAATGGAAATAGAATTAATTTTATCCAATTTTTACAGCTCATTCATATGAAGGTGTACCTTACTACCAATAGGAACAGCATTGCATATCAGAAGTTCTGTGCAGCATCAGGAGACTGATCAACATGATACTGAGCCATATATAAAAGGGGACTATTCTGTAGTGTGTAAAGAGCTACACCTTCGCTAGAGGCAGAGAAGAAACAAACTTTGCTGCTGTGGTCACTATGGAATATAACTTACATGCATTTAAGGATGAAAAAAAAAAAGGCATAAACGAGTAGGTTATGTATTTTGCAATAATAAGATCAAACCAGCATCTTTAAGCTATTTCCAACTATTTTCCTCCAAAACATGGAAAGGTTGGAGAATTCTCATCTCCTTATCAAAAGGCTAAATTAGGCCAGTAACACCTTAAATAAGATTTTTATTTCCTCATGTCTTTATCTTCCAAAACCCCACCCTCTTCGGAATGCTTATTAGAGGGGGTAGTTTCTTAGTGCAGTCAAGCTGGTCAGGAATCAATTTGATTTGTAAAAACGGGGACACGATGGGCAAATACAATAAAGGAGGAAACAGCTCTTTAAATGACTGATCTACCTGTACCATGGCATAGGCAGTTCACTACCTCTAAAAGTGAAAAACGTATGGGGGAGGGAGGAGGAATGAAGTTAGAACAGAAACAGAAATCAGAAGGATTTCTGGGAAGTTTAGTGGGACATACCTAAAGGCTAGCTAATTTTAACTTTAGTAGAAAATGAGTGTCTTATCCTGGTTCTCTTTGTTCTGAGTTTGAAGCAGATTTTTCAGAGACGAATGGTGACTAGGTATTGGGTAAGAGCTCTAAAGTTTCAGCCAGATGGTGTATGGGGAGGGAAGCAGTTGAAGAAATGTCAGAAGTTATCTAAGGTGTGAGACATAACATTTAGAATATGTTCTCATGGACAAAAGAAATTAACTGCTATAAATACCTTCATCCTCAACTAATTTATCAGAGTCCATTTGTAAAAACATGTCCAAAAGGAATGGATCATGATGGAGTTCCTATCAGCTGTGACTCTAATGCTATGTCACTCCAGGAAAGAATTGGATATTTTATCTTATTCCTTAATAATCTGACTTCTGAACATAAGTGGGCTTATATTCTATTGGGATGTCTCCACAGTTCTTTCAAATTTCTAAACCCAAGTATTCACTTAAGATTTATCTTGTAATACTGGTAGTGCCTCATCATATTCAAATTCCCTAGGCAAGGAAAAACAACAGCATGGTTTCACTCCCAGACTGTAATTCCATGAAGCCCTGAACCACATAATCTTTGCCCCTTAGCTTCTTTTCCTAGTGAGACGCAACACTCTGGCTTTCCACTTCAATGTATACAGGTCAAAGTTCAATCTTCATGTACAATTAGCAGAAAATCTGCAGTCACCCAGATAAATTGATCTGCTGTGTGGCTTAATATATCCTTCAGTAACCTCACTTTCCTTTGAGTTTGTGTCTCAGAAGTGTCAAAGTTACAGGCTTTAACAAAGTTTGCAGCTGACAAACTCTTCTGCCTTACATCGCTTCTCCCTGTGCCATTACTTTCTTCAGCATAAAAACTGGTGCAGTAATTGTCATTTCCTACTTTGTGATTACAGTTTTACACAAAATACTGCTTTCTTTAAATCTGTTGAAATAGATCTGAGAATTAGCCTAAGTTTGTTCTTTCCATAAGCAGTTGTGCCTTTCAAATTAAATAAACATGCATAATACGTGATATGGAAAATCATCTAATGCTCAGGGGGTCATATATATATATATATAAAAATCTATTTTTATATATGTTAAAAAGCATACACACACTTTATTTTTGATTATTCAATCTTCCTATGAATTTGTATTTTCTGGTGTTATGTTTGCTCTATGCAGATGGTAAATGTATCATTATCTAACCTGAACTGTTGGGTTTTTCTAATAGAAAGAAATTTTTTTTCTAATGTTATCTAAGTTGTATTTATGAGCAAATACGTGCAGCTGTTTTATATGATGATACATTAATAGTGTTGCTGATGAATAGACATTGGTCCAACCCTAGTATGAGATAAGCTCTATGCCAGAACATATTAAATGATGGGAACAGTGGTTACATTAAAATAACAACAAAATAATTAATACATAACCATATTGTTTATGACACATACTATAATCATAATCTAGTAATAAAAGAATGTTGCTTTAATACAATATAATCACATTGCTTTATGTGTTCATTCCCATACGGTTTATTATCAATAAAATTTCTACACTGCTTATTCAAGCACTGATTTTTATTTGGTGGTTTGTGCTGCACGTTTGATCTCTGTTGGCAGGTACAGTGTGAGCACTAACCACATAAAAAATCCAATGTTAAAATTTTTTGTAACACAAGCAAGCTAAAATGTTCCATCTACCACCTGTAATAGACCTTTTCATTTATATCTGCATCTCCCCAAAAAAGCAGGTATTGTTTTGTGGATCAAGGACTGACTGAAAAGTGAAACAAGCACAATTAAAAGATGGTTTGGTTTCATTTTCAACAATAGCAAATTATTTACACGGAGTGTTCTAGATTTCTAGAACATCTACAGGTGCAAATACACCTATTGCTACCCAGCATATCTGCTGTACTTACCTACTCATATCTTGCATTCCAAGCACTTCAAAGCAGTGTGCATTATTTTTGTTATATTCATTAAAGTCTTCAGGAGTAATCAGAATTTATCTACTATTAACTGGAAGAGCTTCAAGCTTACCCACTTTACTACATAAAACAAGTGAGCTTATATTTTGTGTGTGTGTGTGTACATAGTCAAGTTCCATATGCCCTAATCAAAGGATTTTCAGCTTGTGGTCCACAGGGCACCTAAACAAAAAGTAATGAAGCAAAATAACCCTATTCTCCATCAGAAAACTTTAAAAGGTCATAAGAATAAAACCCCATGAAAAACCCGCATAGTTCTAAGGACTGCCTCCAGTAAAAATAAAAACATCTTTTGAAAATGGTTTCTAATACACTTTTTCACTAGTTGTACTTGAGGAAAACAAAGAGCTGTAACTAACTTCTCATATGTCAAGTTGTTTTCTTGAAAAATACAGTGACAGAGTTGCTGAAGGAACCTACATTAGACCCAATTACAGTAGTTCTGTTGTGAAACAAAAAGCAGCAATCAGCTTGCAGCTTTGTTTATTCAATGCCTTTCAGGAAGCAACGGTGCTGGGCTTTTCAAAATGAAATACTGCATGCCAGTAATCATTACACAACCTTAATAGCTGTTTTACTACAAATGACAGATCTTGTTAAAGTGACAAAAGAGAATTTAAGAGAAGTTTAAAAGATACCCATGTCATGAGAGCATTTCTAACATGGCACAAAGATAACACTACGTTGTAGCAGGGTGCTGTCTGTGCCATAAGTAAACCTGATAAACCATTCCATTTAAAAGTTGCCTTTCCCAGCTCTTCTAAGACTCATAGACTTCCTTCAGTTAGCTTGAAATCTGTAGTCTTGCAGTAATACAGGGGATATTAGGAGTCCCAGCTTGGGATGTTCTGAGCCATCAGCTTCCCAATGAGCCAAAATTTTCTCTCTCACAAAAGAAAACAAAATATTTCTTATAATTTATAGAGTCTACTGTTTTTGGATGGAGCACTGAGAAGTCAAACCATGCTTTTGATCAATTTCAAAACATTTCAGTCACTTAATATTTAACCAGAAGAACTTCCTAATCCTCTAAGGCAGTAATACTGAATAGCAGGTGTTTATCATCATCAGTTATGACAGCTGGGAATTTCTTCTCATTAACCTTAATTGTGACTTTTTACTTCACATTATGCAAGAATCTTTTTTTTTTTTCTTCTTTTAGTCACAAGTTAACAAATGAGAGATTCATCTGTATTTCCTTTGGTTTTTCCTTGGGCAAGCTTGCTACAAGCAATTAAAAGAAAATTAGATCATTATGAATAATTTCTGCAACTTTTTTCTGTAACAACCTTCCTCCTTACATGCATCATTTGACATTTTAAATTTTTTACTGGTCTTCAGACAACATTCTTCTCTCTTACATTGCCTACTGCAGGACAATGATTGAACTTCATTTTACCCTAGATAATCTTCCTAGCAGTAGGTATCAGGCATTTGGATAAAGTAACTTATCCAAAATCCCTTGGCTGTGCTGTATTTTTATCACATAACTCCTTTTTAGAACCTCATCCTCTAGTATTTTTCCTGGTTTGGGCTGAGATAAAGTTAATTTTCTGCTTAGTAGCTGGTACAGCTGTGCTTTGGATTTGGTGTTGGTAACACACTGATATTCTGGTTGTTGCTAAGCAATGTTTAACAAGGCAAGGAGTTTACAGCTTCTTATACTGTCCCACCAGTGAGGAGGTTGGGAGGGGACATGGCCAGGACAGCTGACCCAAACTGGCCAAAGAGATATTCCATACCATATGACATCATGCTCAGTATACTTAACTGTGGGAAAGGTGGCCAGGGGGCAATCACTGCTTGGGGAGGAACTGGTCATTGGTCAATAGGTGGTGACCAGTTGCATTATGCATCATTCATTTTGTATTTTTGGGTTTTTTCTCCCCTTTGCTGTCCTATTAAACTGTCTCTATCTCAAGCCATGAGGTTTACTTTTTTTCAGTTTTCCTTTCCATCCCACTGGGAAGTGAGGAGGGTTGAATGAGCAGTTGCACGATGCTGGTTTAGCACCAGCTGGCAACCATGACAGGATTTTATATCACCAATAAATTATTAAGATCTACCTGGGACAACGTAGATAGAATTCATTGAATTTCTTAAGTTGTTTGTAAGTTTTAAGTTCTCCAGCTATGACATACAAGGTGCAGATGTTAACTATTTGCTTAAAGACCTAAAGGGTTTTTTTGCCAGTTCAATGCACCCTTTTTTCCCACTTCATGATCTTCTGAAAGCACTGATAACTCTGGATAGTATATGTTTTGTTTCAGGATTGGTGAAGGTATCTCAAATTAATAAAGCTCTACACATCATGCATCAATTGTGCCAGCAGGTGGGACTTAAGCTTTTCCAGATATGTGCTTTTGTAGGATCTCCATTGTCTGGTGACTGACAGTAAGACCAAGCTATGGAAACCATGCCCTGTCCTTCTCAATGCACAGGAAAAGGACTCAATCACCAACAGCCAATGGCTCCTGAAACAGTTCTTTGGAAGTCATAATTTCTGACTCTGTGCAGTGGAGGTTCTAGAAGTTCAATGCAACTGAGCAGAATGGTGATGGTGGGTATCAGAGAACATGGGGTTTATGCAGATAATTTGCTTCTAGGCAAGCTGCCCTGAAATAACAATGCTAAAGTCCTGTTTTCATGACTGTATCAAAGGCCTCTACGCCTATACAAAGAAAGGGTGAGGAATTATTCCTTGCCTCCAGGACGATCTGGCACAGCAAAACTTATTTAGGGATGACCAGATGAATGAATGAATCTACATCTAGTGCCAGAGAACAAGGAATATTTTTAAGCTGCAGTGACATAAATAGGCAGGACCTAAATGGTAGCATCACTAATAAATATGCTATAACAAGCCATGAGGAATGTGTAAAGTTTTTGTTTTCCTCTGGTCCTTCAAGTTATTGTAACCACTAAGCATTAAAGCTGGCAAGATCTGGAATTTAGAGACACAGATTATCTGTGATTCCTCTCACTAAACTGTTAGCTACATCTACTAAGCCTGCAAATCATGGCCAAGAACAATGTGTAGTGTATGTTGAAACCAGAGCCTCCTTTCTTCCGGCCCAACTACAAGTAGCATTTAAAGTGCAAACGATCTTGGTAACAGTGACCTCTGTAAGGGTGGTACTCTGTAACCACCACAATAAACAAAACTTGGGAAACTGAGGGATAAAAGAATAATACACACCTATTTGTTCAGCTGAATATTATGTCCAGAGACTAGCAGATCTCGAGGTTCTGAGAAGTAGGGAGTAAGAATTAAACATATGCACTGAGACACACTTTTCAACAGCAATCCACACCATGAATACCTTAGCTTATAAAAAATATAAACCAAGGCTTGCCTTTACCCTTCCCACACTAAAATACTTTTTTACTTCATGGTAAAAAATGTTTTACATGTTTCATTTTATAGCCCTCTTCTCCTTAAGGGTGTTACACATTTATTTTCCTTCCATTAAACACCCAGACTACACTCATCTCCAACCTAATTGCTGTCAATAACAAGACCACCCTAGGTTCTGCAGCTGAAGCAGTACTGAACAAGAGACACTAAATCTCCTGAGATGCCTACTCACTCCTTTCTTTGTGCCATGTGCATTTCCATACAAGAAAAATAGTTTCACTCAATTTCAACCTTCCAGACTGCAGCATTCTCTCACTGCCAAACTCCTTTAATTAAGTCCTCCAACAGTCACAGTAGCAATGGCTAAGACAGTGAATACAGCTTCAGTGTGGGCAAATCTCCTTTGGCTATGAAATCTGTAGTGCTTAAGGCTGTCTGTGCATTCTTGGACATCACAGCGAGTTTTTGTTGAACATGCCATTCCAGAAGGGCATGATTGTGCCTTCAAGCAACCCTAACTCTGTATCCAAGTTTTCTGTTAATAAACTACAGTGTATCAATGTTCATGCAAGTATCAAACAATCAAGTAGATTAGTTGCAACTACAGTTACAGCACACAGATCATAGAACTACTTAGTGGACCAAACTGACTAACAATTGTCTTTTATCATCAAAAAAGGCAAAAAAATGCTCACCCAAAAAGTTGTTTTAGCTCCTCAGATGCTGCCAGAAAGATGTTTTCCAGACCAGTGTTTGCACAATAGCTAGGACGCTGGGACATATGCTGTAACTTGAACGGTGCAGTTGCACAATATTTCTGCAAGGAAAAGATGTTTACTTCAAACCATATTCACTCCTATCTGTTGCTACAGCAAAGCCCCATCAAGAGAGCTCAGAACTCTGTTCATGCTAAAGATTATTATTGGCTGTTTTCTATTGTAAGTGGAGTTGTAAATGATTTTTTTTTTACTTGAAAATATTTTCTAACAGAGAAACTTATTACACCTTCAGGAACAGTCTTTCAAGCAACTTTTTAAGTAACAGCTTTATTATGAGAGTCCTGACAGCCTTGTGAAAAGAGGGTAACATTGTATGTCAAAAAACGGGTATTGAGAGTTTGCATTTTTTTCTTGCCCTACTAAGACAGCTGTGTGGGATACTAGCACATATAAAAAGCATTAGATTACATTCCTAAATTTTGTGAGGACATCAGGGATATTTGCAGTGGGTTTTTTATATTCTGCCCTCAAAAAAAGAGTTAGTAGAATTTTCACCTTTCACTGTCTAACAAAAAAAATCACAAATTCATAAAATTATTTAGGTTGGAAAAGACCTTTAAGATCATGAAGTCCAACCATTAACCTAGCACTGCCATGCCACCACTAAACCATGTCCCTAAGCACCACATCTATACATCTTTTAAATACCATCAAGGATACATCTTTTAAATACCACTTCCCTGGGCAGCCTGGTGCTTATTATCTAGCAGGGCTTGATAACACTTTCAGTGAAGAATTTTTTCCAGATATCCAATCTAAAATTGCCCTGGCACAACTTGAGGTCATTTCCCCTCATCCTATCACTAGCTCTTCAGAAAACAGACCAACACCTACTTCACTACAAACTCATTTCAGGTAGTTGTAGAGCAGGAAGGTCTCCCCTGAGCCTCCTTTTCTCCAGGCTGGACAATCCTAGTTACCTCAACCATTCCTCATAAGACTTGTGCTCTAGACCCTTCACCAGCTCTGCAATCAATTTACTCTGAAATGGCTCTCAGCCAATCCAGCAAAATCAGCTCAACAGTAAAAATTTTGGCTACAGCTAAAGCGACAAGAGTTTTCCAAAAGACATTCCTTGTGTAAAGGTAAAACTACTATCTCAGACACAAGGCAGTGTTTCTCCATAGTTTCTTTCAAGATTACTCAAATACTATCAGATACATACCTTTGGCAATACCTCTACAACTAATTGTACAAACTCATTCTTATTTTGCAAAGATAATGATAAAACTACCTTATGCTTGAGAGTGCTTGTATTTTTCTTTGATGAAAAGACCTGAAAGAATCTCTTACCTATTAAAGTCACAGACTCAAGTTGTCCAAAATATATAGAAATGATTCTAGAATCAAGGGAGTTTTTAATGCCATTTTTACCCCAATTAAAAATAATCAAAACTTTCTCAGAATATGTTCTAATGGGGAATGTTACTGTAATTCTTAGGTCAGAATTTCTATAACTTCATTCTAAGCACCCCAGATATTAGCAATTAAATACATTTCTGGGAAGATGCCCCCACAACATCCTGGGTGAAGGTAGAAGGCTAAATAAAGAATGAAAATATTTTTTAAAAATATAGGCTAATATATTAATTATAGCTCAATTTGAACATGAAACAGATGGCTATAATTTTATTGTCTTGCATTCTGTATAATACTCTTTTTTTCTATTGCATCCTTTATACACTCCCTTCCTGCATTTCTTTCAGTTAGGGATTAGGCTTTTAAAGCGATCTCTTACAATGGATGGTTGGTTAGACCTTCAGGATTAGACTGTCCTTCGAGACAAAGACTTTAATTTGGGTTGTAGAATCATAGAATCACAGAATGGTCGGGGTTGGAAGGGACCCCAAGGATCATAGAGCTCCAACACCCCTGCCACAGGCAGGGCCACCAACCTCCAGGCCTGGATCTACACAAGGTTGCCCATCCAACCCGGCCTTGAACACTTCCAGGGACAGGGCATCCACTACTTCTCTGGGCAGCCTGTTCCAGCACCTCACCACTCTTTCTGTAAAAAACTTCCCCCTAATATCTAATCTAAACCTTCCTTCCTTTAGCTTTAGTCCATTCCCCCTTGTCCTGCCATTATCTGCTCTTTTAAAAAGTTGAATCCCCTCCTGCTTATAAGCTCCCTTCGGGTACTGGAAGGCTGCAATGAGGTCCCCCCGCAGCCTTCTCTTCTTGTAGCGAATGGCAATATCCTGCTTAGCATAACAAGGAAGATGTAGAGCAGTGAGGTGCAATTCCTCGGGTAGAAAAGCAGAAATTACAGAAGGCTGAGCATCTCTGCTCTTTTGATGTCATCACCAGCCCTCAAGTGCTGTGGACAGATTAAATTAAGACATTTGCTGCTGCTGATGCATTGTTTCTTTTTAGTAATTTGAAAGAATTTTAAGAAAGCAAAAGAGAAAGTGAGAGTAACTGAAATAAGGCATCATTAGCAACTCTTGTGTTGTAAGGTTACATTTCAGCCCAAGATACAAGTTAAAAGTATACAACCACAGAGAAGGGTGAAACTCATTCATGGCTAGCCTCTTGATTCCAGGATCAAAAGAAGAATAACTAGTATTTTTTTAAATTAAAATAATTCTTTTTTCTTGGCTATGTAACCTCAAAGTTATGTATAAAGGTTAAAATTAGTCATCTTCTCTGTATCTCTAATGAAATAAATACATAATTTTTCTATTTATTCTAATAGTCCTTCTTTGTAACATGGAATTGATATATGTGTAATATACAGGGATTTAACTAATCAAACATGAGAGTCAATGTTAAATGAAAGACAACACAGATATCAAATACTAGAAGTTCTTCCCAGACGTATAGTACCTTTATTCAACTAACAAAGAACCACTGAGCATCTTTAATCCCTGGCTACTGAAAATGCCCAGATAGCTCTCTGCCATCTAGCTAGATAAGAACCTATCTTTCAGGTAAAAGCTTTTAAAACTTAAATTAAAATCCATTGTTTAATTACAAAAAATGGCACTAAAATCTGTTTTATACTAGCATCCAGTTTAAAAGCTGTGATTTCCGACCCAATGGTGCTATAAATGGAAACTGTAAATAGTAGATGGAGAAACATTGCCAGACTTGCTTCTGGATCAGAAGTCTCATGATACTTCTGGAAGGGCAATACTTCTGTGGTAGAAACTGAGTGGGTAGCCCACAGAACATTTTCTAAGGAGCCTTTCCAAGCCTGTCTGCACGGTTCTCAAGCAGCACACAGCTGTTCCACTACAGCTTGTATCTTGAGAGACCATCGGAAATCCCAAGGAAACTGCACCTAAATTCAATCGCATTCCTCCCATCTTCACCACTTCTCTCTTCCACAAATACTCTCTCTGCAAATCACATGCCATGACAGCTTCTGGCTAGCTAGCTAAAAGGCCGCCTCCATTTGTTATCCCCTCCCATACCCCTACAAAATGTCAAGGCAAACTTTGGTTACACCAGCATCACAAGCACTCAATTCATGGAGTACCTCACACTGCAGCAGTTGGATGTTTCCTGAAAGAACTGTGGCCCATGGAGAGCCCAGGCTGCAGCAGGTTTTTCCTGAAGGACTGCAGCCCAGGGGGACAATCCATGCCACAGCAGGGAACAGTGTGAGAGAGAAGGAACAGCAGAAATAAAACACCTATGTATTGACAGTCTTTCCCACCGATGCCTTCCCTGCTGCTACACTCAGGAGTGGCTGTAGAGGAGTCCAAAGAGATGCAATCAATTTGAGCCAGGTAAAGGGGGTAGAAAAGTCTGTATTTGGTGCTAACACCCAAATCTATTTTAATTTGCAATAAATTAGATTCGTTTTCCCCAATTTTAGTCTGTTTTGCCCTCTATGGTAATTGGTAAGCAATCTGTTGCTCTTTATCTTGACCCATGAGCTTTCCCATCCTATTTTCTGTCTCTCCCTTAGTGAGGAGTGGGAATGAGTGAGAAGATGGGGGAGAGTTCAGTTCTTAGTGGAGGTTAACCCACCATATACACACTATGTACTTTCAGCATAGAACTGTGGTCAGCAGGTACCTGAGATGTGCAAATTACAGAGATCACTAATCATACTTCACTGCACACAAATGACCTTTTATTATTCCGTCCTTGGCATCTATTACTCAATATATTCAGTGCACTAAATACTTTTGGGACCTGCAGTGGATTAAAGATTAACTGTGACAAACTGAACTTTTCAACCAAGTAACCAAGGGGAAAATACCAATTAAGCAATGCTGCAGTTCCACACAGATATTCCACATGCATTCAAATAGCAATCCACAATACACAGCCAGAAGTAATTTGTAGGATCTACTACCAGGTTAACAAACTGCATATGAATTCCCTTGTGCCTCCATTTTCAAGTGCATGCAGTCCCAAAGAGGGTGTCTTACCGTAGCCAGAGAACCAGGGTTAATGAACAGTGGAGTGCAGACCTTTCACACTACCACAGAAGAAAACACATGAGTTATGACTGTGAATATCCTCTACGATCAAAAGAAAATCTCTGAAGTATTAGTCTGTTCTAGCTCTCTACAGAATCGTAGGGGTTGGAAGGGACCTCGAGAGATCATCGGGTCCAACCCCCCTGCCAAAGCAGCTCCCCAGCTCATATTACATAGATAGGCATCCAGATGAGACTTGAATATCTCCAGAGAAGGAGACTCCACCCCCCCCCTGGGCAGCCTGTCTCAGGGCTCCCTCACCCTCAATGTGAAAAAGTTCTTCCCCATGTTGGTGCGGAACTTCCTGTGCTCCAGTTTACAGCCATTGCCCCTTGTCCTGTTCCCACAGACCACTGAAAAGGGGCTGGTCAATTCCCCCTGCATGCCATGTCTAAGATATTTATAAACACTAATTAGGTCCCCCCTAAGTCTTCTTTTCTCCAGGCTGAACAGTCCCAGTTCACTCAGCCTGTCCTCATACGGGAGATGTTCCAGGCCCCTAATCATCTTTGTAGCCCTTCTCTGGACTCTCTCCAGGAGATCCCTGTCTTATTTATACCAGGGAGCCCAGAACTGGACACAGTACTCCAGGTGGGGCCTGACCAAGGCAGAGTAGAGGGGGAGGGTCACCTCCTTCGACCTGCTGGACACACTCTTCCTGATGCATCCCAGGATCCCATTGGCTCTCTTAGCCACCAGTGCACACAAACAGTACTTGAGGCTTCAGCAGTTGCACATTTGAGTTTAGTATTTTACTAGAACACCTTAAAAACACCCAGCAGTAGAATACTGTACCAAATTCTGGCCCTTAACATGGAGGGTTTCTCAAATAACTTCTAGGGTATCGAAGGGGATAGGACAAATTAACAGTAGCAGTAAATAGAATCACAGTCCAGTTCAGTGAAATAATATAATCTCTTCTCATAGGTGTTCAAGTGATACCAAGTTTATTCACAAAACACCTTCTTGCAACACACGAGGTTGTGTGACATCTTTCATGGAACAGACATCATATGCTCAATTAGAATTGTTAGCCTAAATCACAACCATCTCTCTTTGAACCTGGGGCATCTATAATACAATTATTAGAGTTTCTGAATTAAAAATAATAAGAAGTAGCACTAACAAAAATCAAAACAAACAAGAAGGCATCCTGGGTTCCTGATCTAGGAATATGATGAACTGAAGAAACAAGTAATAAAAATCTTAAAGTTAGATCTATTATAACACATTATGAAAAATAGCTGGAAGGTGGATTATTTTTATGCAATATGATTAGCTTCTTTTCACAAATGACCCACCTCAAATACAAGTTTAAATCTAAGGTAGTTCAAGTTTGCAAGACCTCTCACTTGCTCCTCTGTATAGCAAACTACAAAAAATAGTATTACCAGCAAATTCTGCAACTATGTTATGGCAAAGATTTCATCAAAAGGGAGCATTTAAGATGTCAGAGAAGACAGACTTTTTTACCAGATCACAGGACAGAGATGAAAGGGCTCACACTCACAACCCATGTATTTAGGATAATTTCATACCCTAAGCCCAAGCTAAACAGAAGATTCTGTTAGACTTGTCCAGGAAAGAGATCAGAGAAATCAGCAATCACCAAAGGAAAACCACCTCCCCCTACCCCCTGTACCTCCCAATCTGGAATCATCAGTTGCTGAAAATATACAAAATAGGTGTGCAAAGAGAAATAGCTACCACCTGCTTACCTTCTAAAATAAATTTAAGGGATATAATCAGAGTTTCATATTTTCCTATGCTTCATGCTTCAACAGGTGTCCCATGAAGACTGTAGCATGCTTGTATTTGCCACTTTACTAAAAAAGCTTTACTTCCTTTTTCAGTTCATTTCAGTTCCTGAATTTAAGCCTATGATTCATGTCAGATTAAATAAAAAATGATTTTAAAAGTCTAAACACCTTTTTGAGGGAATGTGTGTGTTTTTGTCACACTTAACTGACTTTGTACTTTGCATTATGGGTTAGGACACCGTCTCTTCAGCATTGTTAATTTCTTCTTAGAAAAAGATGTGGTGTTGGGATATTTATGAGCTACAGCTTCCCAGAGACAGGCAATCTACAGGCCTGGCATTGCAGAAGCACACTTATTAATAAGCAGAAGTGGTATAACTGAAATTGAGTGCTGAAGAAAGACTTAGAACTTGTACCAGAGTGACAGGCACCAGATATTGTGGCACACAGTTTTCAGAGGTATTGGTATATCTCTGCTCAGAGAAAAATAGATTAAAAGATAAATTATCAGTCAGCAGTAACAGCCATTTTTCCTTTAAATTCTCTGCTTTACTGCTCATGACATTTTTATGATTTATAACCATAGCCCTGTTTATTGCTCAATCCTCTATTCAGAAATACACTACAGAGTAGTGTTGCACTTCTCTGTTGCGCTTGGCTATAGACTGACTACAGCAGTTCATGAATAATTCCAGAGCAAGAGATTTTGCTAATGAAGTGATTGTCAAAGTGTATTTTTCAGAGCACAGTTTGACTTCCTAATGATGCAGATGCTCTGCAAATCACAGCACCACATGAAAGATATGAATCTGAAGACATTTTTTGAGAAGGGAAGTAGGAAACTTAATGGTGCCTTCATCATCAATAGGTCTCTCTTATCCCAGAGATGGCATTGGCAGTTCCGTAATTGCAGACACTTGAAAACCCATTTTACATATATACAAAGATAATTCAATTAGTTAGCAAATGAAAATCAAGAGCTTTTCCAGCACAAAGTTGCATTTTCTTTAATATTGTTATCTCAACAATATCTGCTCTATCTCTTAATGCTTATCAGACTAACATTTTCCCATCAACATTTAGACCTAGGAGTCACAGTTGCTGAATAAGAACTTTGTCTCGATATTCCCACAGAATCTGTGCCTGATGAGTAA
Source organism: Zapornia atra (assembly GCA_013400835.1). Lineage (NCBI taxonomy): Eukaryota > Metazoa > Chordata > Aves > Gruiformes > Rallidae > Zapornia > Zapornia atra. The sequence continues at coordinate 35,642 of VZTU01007402.1, forward strand.
ACTTAGCACTTGTTTTTTGATTTCAACAAAAGGATCAAATTTCTCCCTGAACTTACAGATATGTTTGAAAACAAACCTTGTGTTTCAGTGCTCACACACTTTGTCCTTTCCTATATTCCATTTTTAGGATATGCCTCACATACTTTGTGATGAATTCCCACATGAATTGTGTAGTGCTGTACTGAGTAGAAGTATAGTTAAAATTTTCATTATAAGACTGGATTTCTGCTGGATCAAAGTTGTAATGTAAAATCATTTAAGATAATAAAGAAACTTATACCTACATTTTTTTCCAGCGATTTTAACTTAGATGTAATAAAATTACAGGGTTTTTTTCAGTTTTATTGGTTGAGAAATTTACTTCTTCAGCAACATACGAACCTTATATTTCTGCAGCTGTATGCAAGCCCCAGAATTGAGACTTTTGTATATGTGTGTGTCTGTATATAAACATATAAAGATATTGTCCATGCAATAAAGTATGCAAAGGAGGCAGATAACGATCATGGAACAGGACAGGGAAGATTTACATATTCAATAAAGAGTTTGAAAATGCTGGAGAGCATTGATCTGTTAGCCTTCAAGCATAACAATTATTTGTCTTTGAATTCCATTAAGGTAAAGGCTTCAACTTCATAAACTCTGTTTTAAGAATCACACAATGTTTGAGATTGAAGGGACCTCTACAAGCCGTCTGGTCCAACATTGCTGCTCAAGCAGAGTCACCTCAAGGAGTTTTGGCCATGACCAAGTTGTCTTTTGTGGATCAGTCTTCTTTTAGCTAAGAAACAATTATAACTGCTAGTCAATGGTGTCCTGGTTTTGTCCTGTGGTGATCACCAAGAAATTACTCTCTTCATGAAGGATGAGAAAACAAAGTAGTTACACTTTGTGTAAAATTTGTCCTGATTTCTACAGCATCCTGGAAACAGTATTCTGACTTACTGTGGTCTTTTAACTGACCCGACTTAGAACAATATGCCAACATTACATTACTATGACTGTGAACATGATAGTATGCATGTGGGTGCATGTGTATATATGATATGTATTCTTAATCTTGAGAAATGTTTTTAAAGAGAACTAGTGTTTTTAATATCATATTCTGTGCATTTTAACTAGACTGCACATCTGCTTGGTGGTCAATAAAAGCTGGTATAAAGAATTTCAGAGTTTAATGACCACACTTGGATTAATATTTTCATAGAAGACTGCAACATTTTAAAAGTAAGGGTAGATTAGAAATTGTCTATTTAATAGCTTACTGTACTCTTTACAGATTCAGCCAAAACCCCTTGACTCTCTTAGGTACTTAACAACAATTAAACAAAAATAGCTTACTGTGCACAGAAAAAATAGCTCACTTTGCACAGGAATCAAAGACAGACCTAGAATGTCAAGATTGTTTGTTACTAGAATGTAACCAACAAACACTTAATACTTTATATCTGGTAACGGAATATTTTGCCTTGGCGCATGTTCCTCTAGCAAGACACTGGCAAGAATTTCCTTTGGGATAACACTTAAGGCCACTCCCTTTATTCAAGTACTTTCCTTTGAACAAGTTGTACTTGAAAATACTTGAATGCATTTCATCATAGGATTACTTTCCAGTCACACCCTAATTAAAATAGTATTTGTTGTTCAGCCAACACTCACAGGGCAAACAAAAAAACCCCTTACCCTTGGCTAGCACTCCATTTCCCTGTAGTCTGATTTAAAGACTGCTGATGGAATGGGCAGCGCCATGTAGCATTAAAGTAATTTTTCAAGATGCCTGTTTAGAGCATTAGCATTAAAAGAAAGTGATCTAGTGACTTTCACTATAATTGTAAAGACAGACTTTATAATATGGATTGACGACAAGATAGGATCAGAAGCAGAACTCAAAAGATTTGGGATTCCCAGAGAGTGAAGCTTTCTGACCCTTTGATGGCAGGCCTAAGGCAGATGTGGTGGTAAGGACAATTTCTGCTAATTGGGGCTAATTACACAGGCTGCCATTCTCCTCCTCATGCTCACATAAGCTGACCCCATCAGGCAGAAACAGAGCTATAGCAGTCCACGTTTGCAACTCCAGACACAAGTTAAACATGCAGTTTCCATCACCCTACAGACTCACATTGTAGAAAAATGACGATGTATCTTCCCTTGGACAAGCTGTACTTACATACAAGATGCTGTTTTCATTCTGTTAACTGTCCTCATTTTATCTTGGAAGAGGCTGACTGTTGAAAAGTAGTAGTGCATGGAAATTTGATAGCAGCTGTATCATATTTCAGGCCTTGAAGACAAGCATGCATACAAGCACTGTTGTTACTGCAGGCATGTATTATCATAGTCCACCTAAGACAGATATTGACAGATGTCACACTTGCTTCATCAGAAATAAAGGACATCACACCCCATTAACGATCATATACAATTGTAGATGCTCATAAGTGTCCTTGGCAGCAAACACACATTCCTAAGGATTCAAGTCAAATCTGAGTTACTCACTTACTTTTGACAGCTGTTGAGGATCTCTGGCCTGGATTTTCCCAGCTATTTGCTTCCATAGCTGTGCCTGTGTCTCACCCTGAAGTAGAGTTGCTAAGAGCTCCACGTGAATCTAATCTCTGAGTCAGTTTCTGCCCTGTTCCCAAGCCGTCCTACCTAGGGAATCAGTTGATTCACCCCAAACTAGAGCTAGAGATGGGGCTACCATGCAAATGGCAGAAATGGCTGTCACCTCAGGCACAAGTTTATATGACAGCAGAAGTGTTGCCTCAACATCACTATCAAGATCCTTTCCTGCAAAGTGTATTGTTGATTTTTTTTTTCTAGTGACTGAAAGATGGAGCTACATCATTCACTTCATCAAGGATGCCTCTCTATTGCACTGAACAGGCTGTCCATGCTTAGTACGGGCGTTTTCCTTTCTCACTCCCAAACACTTGACAATATAAAACTTCTTTCTTAGTATTTTGAAAATACTCTCTAAGTGGCTGCTAAACCACTTCTGAGATGTGAAAAAAGCATCAGATTCCCATTCCTGCAATTTCAGATTTCTTTGTTTAGCTATTTAGTTAGGATAATGATTACCACAACTTAGCAAGACAATTAAGAGTTGGAGAAGACGGTTTCCAGAGGATGTGTAGGTTTAACTCTTTTGCTCCTAAATTTTTTAGAAACAGACCTTGTTTCCCATCTGTTCAGCTGTGGATCTTCCTGCCTCCAGAACTTGCAGCTCTGCTTCATAACATGCCATTCTCCAAAAACAGTTTCAGGAGAGGCAGAGAAAGATCTCATCAAATTTGAAGCAGGCATTAATCAGGCATCTAAGTTGGGAAGCACTGCAAATTCTCAATATTCAGCACTGCATATAATCCTTCACTGAAGTGGAAAAAAAGACAGTGAGGAGAAATAGATTACTCTTTTTGTGAAAGAATAAAAGAGACATAATTATCAGTGATTTCTGTACAGAACTTGGAATATTTAAAATTAATTTAAGAGGCTGATTTAAAAAATCACAAGCACAATAACCGGAATGTGGTTTGCAGACTAAGCTTAAAGCTTGGGAGTCAAAATCTGAATGTCTTCAAATCATGGTCTGAGTCTCAATTTCATCTCAGTATCCTATGAACTTCCTCACCACACTATCAACAAGGCTAGTTGAATATTGAAATGTACTCAGATTTAGTAATGATTGCATATTCTCTATTGGCTGCTCTTACTGCTGTAATTATGCAAGCACATTCATGAGTTTAGAATTCACAATGTATAGTTATATGCATTCTGAGCTAGCAGGCTTATTTCAAACACATTTGTGTCGTGGCTTCTATAGTAAGCTTCTAAACTTCAGTATCAGTAGAACTCACGGTTCATTACCTGGACTGCTAATGCCCACAACTCATTTTCTTCACCTAAATGATAAAAATGTTAGACATTACTCTTCTCTATTTCAAGACTGAACCACCTGCCACAGACCCAGATCAATTATAAATAGTAAATAGCCTTTCAAAGGTCTTAAATTTTACTTTTATTAGGGGACTCCCTTTCAGAAGAGAGAATAGTGCTTCTTGTTAATTGTGAGTTCTCATGGCTATGGCTGTGTGTATAATTCTGAGTCTTGGTGATGTTATTTTGTGAATTGTGATACAAGTTATTACAAGACAATGGAAACATGACAGAATCATAATGTTGTGGCTTATTTTGTATTGAGACGGCACTAGAAAGGCAACCAAAAGTAGAGGTGCATTAGGCTATGCATTGTACAAACATGACATAGTAGACAGTGACTGCCCTGAAGAGATTTCAGTTTCAGTAATTTACAAAGATTAGAGAGTAATTGATAGTGAGTATTATTATCTTTTCTGGTTTTTTTTATTCACAATGACTGTGTATCTCACCTAGCTAATTTTAATTGATGAAGAAATACTTCAAATTGCTAATGAAAAGGAAGGAATTTTTGGTATTCCAACAAAGCCTGAACTTCAACCCCCAGTCAACACAACTTTGGAAAAATGCTGTTTCTCATACAGAACAGTTACTGTATCTTCCAGCTTCCATTCAGTAGTGAATACCTGGGTATTGTTTGACACCATCAATTACATTTCATGCTTTACATGTTTAGCAGATTAGAAGAAGCCCAAAAATTAATAGCCCATTTCACACATCCCCATGGTACAGAGAGAGAAAAAGCCAAAAGGGTTAGTCTCATCAATCCACTTAACACCTGTAAAAAGTTTTCTATCCCTTTTCTGTTAACCCTAGTATTATAAATAGCATATCTAGTACAATAAAGGCCATGTTTTATTTGAAATGTAAAAATAGAAAGGTCAGATGGTTTTTTACAAGGAGTTCAATGTCTCTGGTTGAAAGGAAAACAGGCAATACTATAGCTGTAGTCAGATTAAAAAGTTGTTAAACTTGAAGATCACAATTACCCCAATGAAACTTTCTTTTTGCCTGTTTCATATCTCAGCGAACAAAAAGCGAACAGCAGCAATGTGAACAGTTGGGCCTGAGCATGTGACTTTATGGATAGTGGGAACTTTGCCACAGATATTAGTGAACCCAGCAGGAACAAGTCCAATGCACACATGGTTTCAGTGCTCACCACTGGATCTGCTGGTATCAATTTAAATGCTGTACAAACTCAAAACACTAATTTCCCCTTTAGTTCTTAAGTCAGCATCCATAATGATTTAATTACAACCTTAGTCTCTGAGGAGTTTTTAATTGGTGATGATTACCTCCCACTGTTATTTCTCTTCTCACTTTTTGAACTGAATAGTGACCACATTAATTCAGTAGTTACTGTAGAAACATAAAGAATTTACTTCCAGACTTTTTAAAACAGAATTTTCTATCAATGTCATCATTCTCTATTCAATCAAATTTCAATTTGTACAGATGTTGTTTTATCTCAGAAGGTTCAAGTGTTTACTGTGGAATAAAGTTCTCTTCCTGTGATTGGGAGCGGAATTATCTGCTTCTCTTACCTGTAAGCAGCTTAGTCACCATTTAAGGGTAACAGCTACAAATATTCCTATCTCAGTCTGTGGCACTATGTATTCTGTGAAACAAACAAGCAAAAGATTAAAATTTTGCCATTTGTACAGCTTTTATTTCTCAACCTCAGCTGCACTGTTTATTTTAAAATATGTTCGATTGTTTGATTGATATCAAATCACCATCCTATCGCAGACATCAAATTTCAAAATGAGACAGTGAATAAGCTGCATTGCTTTCCTCTTCATGTGCCTCCAGCTAAATTCTTTAGAAGGTCCCAATTTCACAGACAGGCTTAGCCTCTGCCCTCATTTATGTCATCAGGCACAGCAGGTTTAAATCCAACATAAAATTTTTATTTTGTGCTTTCTGAAAAAGAATGTGTGGGAAAACAAGGGGATGGTTTAACTTAAGTTCAATCTAAGATTTCTCAGAAAGGCAAACAGGGACAAAGTTATACAGGCAAAAAGCAAAAGTCAAATTAATAAAGCCAAATATGTTACACTCATCTGATGTGGAATGTTCTTGTCTGGAGCAAAGAGCTGCCATGATTTTCCATACAGTCATGTTTTGAAGGAAAACAAACCTTTTTTTTTAAATTGGGATATAAGGGAAAACCCACATCTCTTCTCCACTGCCAAAAGTAATTAAAGCTTGTAGAACAAATTCTAAAAGAACAATCTTGGAAAAAAAAAAAAGTCATTATCTGGATGTCCTATGAAATAGTCTTGAACTGTATAAAAATTTTTTTGTATGTCTTACTTTTTTCTGTTACTAACAACTTAAATCTGTTCATCAAAGTGCACTTTGCATACCTCTGAGTGCAGCACCTTGAATGTTTCCAAGACTACACTGAAATACTTTTCTGCAATCCAGAAAAAAACCCAAAACAAATCTGTGTTTTCTGAGAAATTCTTACATCATGTCACAGTTTAGGTTTTCGTTAGTAGTTCCAAAGTATGTAGTTTTTAAAATTAGCCTGGTATATTATTCGTGTGTGTGCCTGTGTTACTACATACATATTATAGTGTGCATAAAAACATGCACACTATAACATACAGTTTTGTGTCTATACATACAATCCATGCATAATAGCGTGGATAGATAGACAGCAAAACATGTTAGTGCAGTTTCAAATTACTGGGCTTTAAGCCTGAATGTTCCTTCTAAAAACACTTGGATATGGTTCCCATTGCAAGAACACATAAAAAATTGAATACTTACTCCATTATGACTCATTTCTTTGAATAGTCCCCAAAAACTCCCAAAGTTCTATCATATCTAAAAATAGTAGAAAATGGAATTACAAAAATTAATGATGTGCTCAAAGAAAGCACAGTTAGCAAACCACTATTATTTTTAGAAAGCTTAAGTCACTGAACCAGTGTGCAAGAGCTATTCCCAGTAACCCTTAACTCAATCTAACAAAAAAATTTCTAATGACTCTAAATTCATCTTACTGACCCTTGCAGGCCCTAACTTTAATCATAACCCTGTCTGTCCAGAGGCTCTTATTAGCCTTGGAAAAGTTAATCATAACACCACCAGGTGTAGGCAGAACCTGTTGATTCTTCTAGCCTCTCTGTCTATAGTCAGTGATTATCAGCAGCTACTATCATCAATGCTAATCTCAATCTCAAAAGCATCCTTAACCTTATCAAAAACCCCTTTGTGACTCACATTCAAACCAAACTAGACAGCCTGTGTCAGGCCAGCTCTGAATTTAGCCTGACATCTTCTTGTGGACCATAAATTTACCTTTGCCTTTTTTTGAGTCCTACCCCTAAAGGGGAAGCACAAAAGAGGAGAAAAAAATATTCACATGGGATGGATCTAGTTCTGACAGTGAGAAATTGAGATAAATGCGTTTTTTACTCATCACTATATAGCAAAGGCCTTTTTATCACATACCCTGTCTGTTAGGGAAAGAGGTAAAGTATTTTAAGAAGAAAAGCAGTCTCTTGAATAAAGGCTTCTGAAAAGGACCAGCAGAGGACGTCCTTGGGAACTTTGCTGTTACATTTTATCATGGCAAAACAAGATTATGATTAAAAATTAGATCACTGGTCAATCAAGTAAGCAAGTGCAAAAGCAGAGATGAAGTGAGCAGTGAATTTTCTAAGGAGGGAACCTAAAGAACTCAGCTGCAGCAGAAGGCACGTGTTTAAAAGTTGGATTTGGCCTGTCCTCCAAACAGGATCTCCAGCTGATGAGACAATGCAAAGTCACTGCCTTCCAGCACAGGTGTTGTTTCCTGCTTTCTTCAGTGCCCAGACCATTATTCAGAGCAGAAGCTACTGCAATTCTTTATAACTGAATTAGCTGATTGATAGATCACAGACACCACACATGGTTTAGAACACTAAAAACACGACCACAAAGAAGTGTGTGAAAAGACACACTGGTATCATTTGGTTTCCTTTAGCATTTTTTTTCCATAAACTGAGCAAGAACAGACTGAAGGCTTACAGACTACTCTTGCTTTGAGATTTTTTTTTAAGTGGACATTTGAACCAGAACTGGTTCAAATTGTCAAGCAAAGCTTATTTTGTCAAAAATGCATTTAACATTGATATTTTTCACAAAAAAACTCTTTTGGAAAAAAACTTTTTGTGGGTTTTTTTTTTTTTCAACTTGTTTACCCTCTTTCAACATTTGAAATGACATTATGCAACTACACTTGAATTCAAATGCTTTACGTGAAAACCTGAAAAAACATGTATGTTAGGGCCATTCATCACTAGAATTTATTAAATGAAATCAAGATTGGTATTTAGTATTTTGTCATTTAATTCCATTCAAAACAATTTTTTCATTGCTCAAATCTTCAATGTGACAGTCTGCTTCAAGACTTGCTGAAATTAGTGGATGTGTTCCAATGTATTTCAATAAGGCTTCTAACAGATCTCATATACTGTAGAATTATGAGATGTTTTAGTTGCTTAAACACAAAAAACCTTAACATTTTCTTTCTGAAATGGAAGGAAGGATTAATTTTCTGCAATAGACAACTCAAAGTATAGCCTAATTTCGGTTATGCTCAAACTGAATAGAAGGCCTTGTTTTGTTTTTTATACAATGTGCACTTTATAGTAGAGCCTTTGTTGGTACAAATACACAAATACTCATTCTTATCAATATTTATAATCATAAAAGTTGTTTTTGCATTGTATTTATATACTGTGGAGACAACTCATAATTATTTTTTATAATTAAAATTGTAATATTTTTCCTAATAGTTTAGTATTATTCAAATTCCTCTGCTTCCAGAACAAATCTGACTTTCACTGCTGTCCCGTTTAAAAAAAATCCACAAAATCCTCTGCATCAATATATGAGCAGGAGGGCATCAAATTAGCTCACATTATCCCTGAACTGGTAATTTCTCTTGTGATGATGGTATTTACCTGGCTGAAGCTGCACATCACGATATCTGTACTATGAAAAAGTGAGCTGTGAATTACGTCAGTCTTGTACTTCCTCTTCTTTTTATTGAAATGGAGTGAGTTGTAAGAAGCCTGCCACTCCTAAGGAAATTATAAAGAACATATTATATATTAGTTAGAATAGTGCACTTATTTATGATATAGAAATTGCTTCTCTGAGCTATTGCCAAATGCTGCTGGAAACAGACTGGCTATCTGATCTCTGTAGTTTCCAGAGACTTTGGGTCAACATGCTGCTGACTAACATCTTGGTCAGGTTCATTCACTAGATACCTACTAAAATGTAAGCTTTGCACCCAAATCAGAAAGGTTAGTGAATGGGAAGTCCAGGCCTATTTTCAGTAAGGTATCAAATCCAAGAGGAGAAGTAGTAACTATCACTACCCTTCCACTATAGTGGACAATGATGTCACAGTGCCCTTTAGGGCAAAATCAAAGAGGTTATCTGAACATGAATGATACTGTCCTCTTATGCAATCCTTTGGTACAAAAACCTTCAGACAACAGATCTCGGTCAGGAAGAAATGTCTAGTAGCTCACAAGCAGTAGGAAACTGCTACCAAACATCTTCCAGCTGTAAATTATACACAGGGTCAGGTAAAATGCATGTGAATGCTGCAAGTTCTTGTAATAAAGCTATAACTACACTTAAGGTCCACCTCATTTTGCAACTGAGCACTGGTAGATTGATGCTAGGGATGTAAGATCACACACAGTATTGTATAGACACCAGCCCCGACATCTTAGGAAATGATACTCTGAACAGTATTACAGCTCTGTGTTCCTACTCTCTGTAAACATGTGTTGCTTTAGCTGTGTTTTCAAGGGTGACATGCTTTCACAAATATGCTCTGTGGAAGCAGCACAGTCATTTCAGTCAAGTCTGTATTCAGAAAAAGCAGTTTACACAGACTACATTACATCACATGAAGAAAGGCAATCCTTTGAAGCCTGGTGCTATATAAACTCTGTACTAGAGAGGATCAAGAAGATTTTCAGCAAATTAATCTTTTGCTTTCTTACCCCTGCTGCAGGATGTCTGTCTTCAGGCAGATGGCTAACATTCACCCAAACATCCTACTCCTACAGCATTCACTGAAACGCCTGTTCTTTCTTGGTAAGGAGAAAGCAGAACACAAAGCTCTAGAGGACTCTCTCTTTCACTCCTGGGAATTGCTGTTCTTTAAGCTCTATTTTGAAGATCACAATGTGTTCTAGGTATAAGGATCTCAAACTCAGTGAATCCTTTGACTCTTCGTTGTCTAGAGATTGGAAAACATAACACATTACAGAGACATGAGATGTTGTACTGAAGACTGTTTCAAGTTACACAGTAACTCTGTAAATCTATTATCTGCTTTTAATGATGACTGTGCTGATTGTGGGCTACCTTTCAAGGAGAATATGACATTACAGAAACAATGTGCTTTCATGGTCCCTGAATGAATGATAAAAACCCTCACAGAAATCAGAGGGTTCAGAACAATCAAGGTGATCTGAATGCCTTGCAGGTGTTTTATTCTTTGAAACTTTCCAAGATAAAGACAGTAGGAGTGAGTCCTATCCAGCCTCAGACATTCTATCCAGCTTACATTGGTATTTTGTGCTTCTGAGTATCTGAAGCCTGTCTTTTCACTGTCTTTAAAAATAAAGTCAATAATTTTATCTTATAGAGGAAAACATTTATGCTTATTTATATGCTCTAAGCATCCAGCCCAACATCCCATATAAAAAGTTCACTTCATTTTGCATAGCTGGAAAACACTGTCAGCCTAAATTAGCTATAATTTTCTTTGCTGTTTCACTGCTTAATATATTTTCCTATGACAAGCCTTTTTGGGACATGGATTTTTTTTTTCTTCTTTGTTCAACTGAGTTCTTGCTAATAGTGAAGTATCTGCTCTACCTGCTGAGAACCTCAGAGGATTTTAGACAGTAGTAAAGACAAAGGTCACAAGTTTATGCATCGATTTTGTTTTGAAGAAAACAGTTCTCCAGAAACTGTCTTCTAAAAATTAATACACATCAAATATGTTAGCTAAGGGAAACAGGGAACATTTCTTGAATAACACCAGTTTCTCTTAATTTCTGTTTTACACATAGATGTAATGCTCTCTGACAGTATTGGCTTTGATCTGTATTTCTGTAGTATATTATAGAAAAGCCAGTTAATAATGAAAGTTTAAGTTGCCTTGTGGAAAAAAGACTATTGTCATGAAAGTGAAGGAGGTCTTTAAAAAAGGAAAGTTAAAAGGGCATTGTGATATGCTCCAGAATAATTTTAGTAATCTTAATTTTTAATATTTTACGGCTGGTCTTAAGATTCTTACACTTCCCTCTCCATTCCCTCTTCTCAGAATTACTCCTTCCTGTGAGTTTCAGAGTCCTGATGTGTTTTATCTTCTACAATATCTTTTTTTTTTTATAAGATTCTATTTCATAGCATTTCCTTCAAATAGATAAGCATATTTTCAGAGTTTAATTAAAAGAATCCAGATAACAAGTACATAGATCTCAGCAAGACAGATACTGTACCAGAACTGCCCTTCAGAAACCTGATCTAATGCTTCCTAAGTTATCTTTTCCTTTACTTTGCAGAAAAGTAAAGAACATGATACCCAGAGGACATGAAAACTCTGGGACTTTTAACTCCCAGAAGCCCTCAAGTAGAATGATGTAAGCCCTGCTTCAAGCCATTCTTTAAAGGAGCTCAGTTAGAAGGAACAGATACATGTCTTAACAGGAATCCTGTGTGTTGGGGTTTTTTCTTTAATGTATTCTTCCAGGTGCAATACGGAATTCTCTATCCCAAGCTGTGACTATTCTATACAGGAAACAGGAATTTAGCATAGGTGTGTTTTGTTCTTGTCATGCTCAGCTGCTGGATGCTGTCTCAGTAATGTGGCCCACACAGTTAGATAGTATCAGTCACCACATCTCCAAAACACTTAGCTGGGAATGCAAAGGGAAAATATTTCACAAGTATTTACTCCCTGCTTCCCAACTACCCCCTAATCCGCCTGCCCGCCCCCACCTCCCACCCCAGCTTGGAACTGTTTTATCTGTCTGTTCATGGGGTAGTCCCCTGGTCTGATGAAGATTTTGAAAAGGGACACACCACTAAAGCAAAGATGGCTGTCTACACTCCACACAGGACTATGACCTGGGAACATGTGTTCTCTGTCAGTTCTCCTTGGAAGAAAGTATTTCCATTTAGCCCTTGAAATTTCAGAAGGCAAGGAGCGGCCTTTCCAAAAGATAACTAGTATCTGTTTCTCTCTCATCCCCAAGTGTTTGTTGATTTGCATTTTTTTTTCCCCTTCACAATTTCTGACAGCTTCAGAAGTTGTGTGGCCAACAGTGGGAAGCTGGGTAACTCTGAACCTCCACCAGAGATCCCTTCATTGTACTTGAAGAAAATTCTTCTGAGCAATAAAACCTAGGAAAGAAATGTAACAACAGCGTAATCTGCCAGCTGAAGGCAGAATCAAGTAAAAGGCAAACTCCCAACTCCCAAGTCTTAATTACAGACCTGTGAGCTGTAATTCAAGTCTCCTGAAGACCCTGCTGGAAGCACTGTGGGATTGCTTTCCTACCTAGACACCAAAGAGATCTAAGAATAGAAAAGCTAACAATCTCTAATGTATCAGAAGCCCCAGCCATATAAAAGGGATATTGGCACTGTAACTTTTTTTTCATTAGAAAAGAAAACCTCAGTAAGAAATACCTGCTAATTGATTTATATTAGAGCCCGCTGTGGTCAAAGGAAAGCTTTGTGGGCTTTTTTCACTCTATTCACAAATTAAGCATATACTAATGGAGCTGCAATACACAGTATGACAACATCCTGTCCCATCTTTTTTGGCCAATTCTAAGAACCTTTACCTCCAACACATGGTTAAAAGCCTGATACCAGTTTCCTATCATTTCTGAGAAGTCTTTTCTCTTTTGGGTGGTCTTAACTTCTAATTTCCTAACTCCCCATTTAAAAATTCTATCTGGAGCAGTCACTGTCACTTTCTGACATAAAGAGGTCCATGGAGCCAGTGACCTACATACAAAACCTGCGGAGCCAGCACAAGGGCACAGCTGAATGCTCTGAGATGCCTGTGTCAGTTCTTGTAAAGGAATTCTTGGTATTACCACTTCAGATGGAATTAGTGTTTTGCAGAGGCAAAGGTGCACACATCATGCAGAACCGGGAACAATCTCTGTGGTGAATTATTATTCACCTTGCTTACCTTAGCTGAAAATCCTTGCTTGATGACCTGCTGGCACCTACACAGAAAAAGAATATAGGGTAAGACCTCGTTCAGCCATCCCTTTTCAGAATCAGGTATGCTTAAGATTGTAGGGAAGAGCAGACCTCTGTTGACAGTTACAAAAAACTAAAAAGAATCTTCAGTGAACCTTTTCTTTCCACTTTTCGACAGGCACACAACCTGAAAGGAATGCTAGTGCAAGCTATTCTTTTCTGATGAGTTATTTGTGTGACACTCCTTTTCTGGTTGTCAGCTTCTCACGTGTCAGAGGCAGCACCACGTATAGAAGAAGCACAGGCTGTACATTTTTGTGGGATATGGGCAGCCCTCTTTGCTTTAACGCTTTTCAAGAATGTGTATTTCTTTCCAGAATATTCATTGATTTGGGGAAAATCCCAAGCTATTTGTCAGTGCCTTCAACAAGGTGCTTACACTGAATTAATCCTTTTCTTTGTAATTCTAATTTTTATATGAAAATGTTACATGAAACCGAAAAGCCCCAGACCCCACAGACACAGACTAAACCCCAAAACACAAATGAAAAATTGAAAGGAAAATTTTCATTTGTTATTCTTTTGTTGATTGCCAAACTTACCTATAAATCCAGTTTAGACTGGTCAGTCATATCTACTCTTGAAAATCTTTGGTGAAATGCAGGAAAAAGAGGCAAATTTCATAAAATAAAAATCTTTTTTTAGGTAAATGAAGAAGAATTTTTACATTGTCTACATGGAAACCTTTCTAAAATCAGGGGATGTCAGAGAAACACATGGATTTAATTGCACAGATTTAATATCAAAATGGAGTCCCAGGGCTAACAAGCTGAGAAAAGATGAAAACATGTTTTTTCTGAATGTTACCCCACTTTGAGTCCTCATTAATTAGTAAGAAGAAATCCAGCATTTCTTCATTAGAAATGGCCAAGATTTCTGTAGTGATGGGATCACATGTTCTTTTTTTTCTATTACATTAGTGGCTTTTGTAGTCCATGTGTTACATTGTTTTCTTCTAAGAATACATATGGTAGGTTTGGTATGACATTTTATTGCACCCATTTCGAAGAGAATGTGTAAATGAATGGACAATGATTTGTTTTGTCAGTGAACCAAGGCTGAACAACTCACTAGTCTTACAAGGATCCAGAGAACATTTGATATAATGCGCTAGGTAGTGATTTTCTGGAACACATTTACTGACATTTTCTCAAGCATATTCTTTTCTAAAAAGAATATATTTCATTAACAGTGAAAATTAGGTTCTCTGTATCAGCTGAGGATGTTTTGTAAAAACATAGATTTTTGTCATGAGATTCAAAAGCTATCAATCTAGTAAGCCACTAACCATACAGATTAATTTCATCCAGAAAGATCTAGCATACACAGAGCAATTAACATAATACATGTATTTTTAAATAGTCATTCAAACAACCGAAACTGCCATCACAGAGTTTGCTGCAGAAAAAAGATGAATGAGTAAAATTAATGTGTTTTAAATAAAATAGGGTCAGGGAATAAATCTGAAAAGTGGATTGAAATGTTAGTGAAATATTCAGCCAATGAATAGCACAATGAAGCTGGTTCTTTGGTTCTGCATATAAAGATCATAGCTCCCCAGCTATTAATTTCCATTTTATGATCAAAAGCAGCACCTTGTATGACTATCGCAGTTATTCTGTCCTCTCAGTTGTAGACATGTACTAAGCAGTATTTTTAGCTACCATTAGGGAATTTGCCTTGATAGATCCAAACCATTCTAGAATACAGTACATTCTTCCTTTAATGCTGCAACCTTTGAGACAATGGTAAGAGAAATTTCCACTTGAGAAAAATAATCCTGATAAATCCAGAACTCCTTCATCATTGGGAAAATTATGTTTATTGTACTTCAAGATCTCAAGATAGTCTAAAACCTGGCTTTGTTAACTACATAAGAAAGCTCCCTTGCATAACCAATGTTGCAGAGCCAGGCTAAACTGCATAGGAGAGTTTTGCTTAAAATGAAATAAAGCTTAAGGACAATGCCAGATCATCTGATCTGACCCCTTCACATGCCAGTGAATTACATATTACAGAAATGACTCGTAACATGTCATTAGAGCAAGAACGTTTGTCCCTAAAAAGAAGGACTGGCCATGCTGGTGGTAGAGAACGGGAAAGATGAGACCTGAAAGCTTTAGAAGATTAGGAATTTACCTGAGATATATATGAAGATAATAACAGAAATATATGAAAATCCCTGAGCAAATGAGTAGCTTGCCCCACCCAGTATGCCATCTACAACTCTAAGTTATCTTGGATGTTTTGGAAAAAAGAAAACCAAAAATGCCAGAAACCAAGTTAAGCATGAGAGAAATAAGGACACATGACAATTAGCTGCAGTCATTCTTTCAATGCGGAGATAGAAGAGTTTCATCCATGTACAGGACCTGTGGAGATGGTAAATGAGAACTACTCAGATCCTTCATACATACCAGTGCAAGAACCATCTTATTCTTTCCAACATGAGGAATAAACTATTCCAATATCCATCAGGATCATTATTTCACGCCACATCCCCAGGATACTGCTAGGATACTGCTGAGATCAAAGAGCCCATCCTTCTTCCTCACCCTACTGCAGCATATCTCATATCTCCATATTCAATGGCATCTACATAAAATAAAACTCTTTCCAGCCTTATTGATAGACCTACTGAGAAATAAAGCATATGAATTCTGTAAGATTCACATAGCTTGTCTTCTGCCTTATCCATGTAGCCCATTATTTGAACCATCCTTTCTATTCATTTCCATTTTAAACGGGCACCAGAAGTGAGCATTGTATTTTAGTGGCAAGCCTATGCTGTGTACACAGGCAATACACATTCATTGTTTCTACCTAAAAATTTGTGTTCATTCCAGAATGGGAACTGATCTTTTCCCTGAGCATAGCACTCAAAGCAAATGTTGAGGTGATTGCCTACAACATATTAAAGAAAATAAAACAAAATAAAAACCCAAACCAAGTATTTTCACACACCGTTTTGCAGAGTAATACTACAGGTTTAGAATTTGATTCAAGTGATTCATGCAGTACATTCTTGTTCAGACAAGCCCTTCTGGAGTCCACGACTTCAGAACAATACAGATAAACTGAAGCAAGGTTCCAACCTGCACAAAGCATGCCTGCCAGCACCAATCCATTCATTATCATCAGATGCCCCTCCAAGACATCATACCTTATTTTCAGTTATGGAATACCATCAGTTTTGCAGCACTTACCAGTCAAAGTCCCACTGCACTGGAGAATCNGCTTTCAAGAAGACAATGTACTGAAATGAAATAAATGGCAAAGATGTTAATTACTTTGTGTTGAGATTTAGTGGTGAAAGGGGAAAATGTATCAAACATTTAATCTTTGTATACATAAAGCTTGTAATATTTTCTTAACTTGCACTCCTCGGGTTTGCAATCTGCCCCAACTACTTATATGCCCTTTATTATGTTAGTATCTGAGAGTTCTCTCACCTCAAGAACTTTCATCTTAAAATCCCTCTGAGAGTAGCAGAAGAGTCATGCCAATGGGAATGCTGGCACAGAAAAGGCTATCTGATATAAGCTTGCAAATAGAAACAAAAAATTTTAAGCCAACACATAAGGTGAGGCCACCGTGTCATGACATAGTAACAGAGGCAAGAAAACAAAAAACATCAAGGCACAGTCTTGAAGAAAAACAGAAAATCAAGTGTCCTGGTATGTGAGCTGAGGTGCTGTGTATGGAGGGTAATGCTGCTCTGCTGCAGATTTCTTACAGCTTTGGAGGCAAGACAAGGGAAAAGATCGTTCCTTTCAGCTCAGTTAGAGCAACATTGAATAATTGTCTGAGCTGTAAAACAGTCCTTTTGTCAAAACTGCTTCTCACTAATTACTTGCCTGCCAAAAATGCATTGCTCATTCCATTCTTTGTCAGATGTAATTGATGCAAATTTGGTTTTATACCAAAGTATTTGTTGTATACATTTTGTGACATCTCAGTTTGACAGCATGCTATTAAATGACAAGTGCTGTGGTGTAAAAGGAATAGTTATAATGAGTATTCATAACTTCTGTATAAATTTATATTTCATGTCTTGTATTTTAGAGGACATGAAAGTCATCATCTTTCACCTTTCTCCTAGCTAAGAGAGGTCTCACAGGTAAGCAGTCAGAGTCACTACCATGACTTGTCATGCAGAGGTTAATGGATTCAAGGGCACAGTGACTTCTGGCACTCAGCTGACTGCTGCTATGAGGGCTGTCACTTGGGAAGTGTGCTGTGAGGATGTCTCAAATTTTTGTCTCAATGTGTCAGTACAGTGTATCTATTCATGCTTGGCTAGAACTCACTGCACTGTTCAGGGCATCATGGGCATATTTCTCATATAGCATCTGGCTCCCCTTTCAGTGATTCTTCTGGGCCTGTCCTGTCTGTAACTTATTCTAGGCCTGTTCCTGATCTTTTGGTAGCTGTTCCTATCCCATAATTTCAGACCCTAATCTTTTTCTAACATGACATTTGATTTGAGAATGTTCCACTTGACTTTTGCCATCTTTTGAAGAATTCTCACCAGCACCACCCACAGCCTTCCCATGTCTGTTTTATTTTATGCATCACCCTCCACTCCAGAGAGTAATATTATTAGTGCAGTCTGGATAAAACTTCACTTTGATATCAAATGCAATGTTTTATTATACTGTAATTTTGCCAATTTCTCTGCAGCACAAGAGTTATCTCTTTTTAATCTCAGTGTTGGCTGCATCATCAGAGCTTATCAATCCCCCTGGGTGCCTCCATGGGTCTGTCTTATTCTGTCATTTCTTGGCTGAAGCATTTCAATATTCTGTTTTGGTTTTTTTTGCTAGTTGCAACCACCTGATCTTCTTGACCCTTGCAGTAAGTGCAGTAGTCCAACTACACGGATTTACTGTCCAAGTTGAATCCAGGTTTCTAAAAATTATTGCAATCCATTCAATGTGTCTTCTGATTATACTCACGTATTGTACAGCTTTAATCACTGGAATAGGTGGCTAGGAAGAGAGGAGAGTATGAGCTGAGCTCCTAACTGGCAGAGGGGTGTCATGCAGTGAGGGGGTAAAAACATGCTATAGAGTTACATTTTTAAATTTGTTTTTTAGCAAATGAAGAGTACACATGTCCAGTAACTAGAAGCAGCATCAGGTGCTGCTGTTAGCAGTGAAAGTACTATCTATGCAATCTGAGTTTGAGGTTTGCCTATGAGGTCATCCAGCACCACATTCTCTAATTCAGTCTGCATTTCTGTCTATGCACTGGAAGACTACGGAGAAAACCCAGGCCCTAGTATCACATCAGATAACACTGTATCACACCAAACTTTTCAGCTCTTAATAGATTATTCTTCCCTCTTCCTGGCTGTAGTGCCCCTGCAGTTGTTTCTTATAGCAGTAGTGATCGCATGCAGAAAACATGCTATTGTTCTGTTATTTTTATTACACACCCTGTGGACACGAAGTGCATCCGGAGAAACACCACAGATATCAAACACCTTAACCTTCAGTCTCTCTTTCAATACCATTCGTGGGTCAAATCCTGATGCTGTCATGTCTCACACCTGCCTCCTCTATAAAACTAATCCTAACTCCTTGCTAGTAACTCTCATATTTAAAGAATTAGTACTGAACTATGTACCCATGTATAATTAGCATCAGCAGAAACACTTTCCACAAAGTTGTACAAATGCTGCCTCTATCTAGCCACCTGGTACTACTTTATGATCTTTTAACCTTTTTATTGCCTGAAGCTTTTAACTTTTTTTTTAAAGGTGTTATGTTCCCCATACTCCAGCAATGAGGTTCCATTCCTGCATTAAAAGATTCAACCTCCTTCAGGCACAGATAATTCGGGCTTCTGGTTTGATCACAGTGTGCAGTGGGTTTTGAGAAGGATTAAAGCAAATACATGACCAGGTACACATGATCCAATGCTTTGCTAATGTTTATCTAACTGGCTTTTAGCAATTCCGCTATCGCTTTCTTGCCCTGTATTTAACTTCTCCCTTGCTCTTTCTATTCTGTCTTCTGACAGTGAAGCAGTATGGACAGCAGTTCTGTACACAGACTGCTCTGATCATGGAGCTGCACAGCAGTTACTCCCCTTTACCTCACAGAAAAATCTTGCTTTTTCTCAAAACAGCAACTATATGAAATACCATTGTAATCTGACAGGCAGCCACTGAGAAAGATGAGCCTATGTTAAATTATTTGATAGTAAGTTACTTGAAAAAAATGGGTAGCAACACAGTAGGATCAGAAAAAAAACCCCAGCATCAACAAAACACGACCAATGACCACTGACATTGCATGGCCAAGTTCTCCAGCCTGCATTAAGAAGGGTTGTTTTCTCCCTCAGTGTTCAGCTGATTTGGTAGACAAGGCCTGAAAACAGTCTGGTAGGGTTGTCTGTAGAATCTGTTAAGTCCTTAGTTCATAAGTTTCCAACATTAAGCACCCAATGTAAGATTACCAAGGCAGTTTCTGAGAAGTTGTAGACTATTCCCTATGGAAGGGAAGGATTTGCATTCCAAAAAGCTCAGAAAAATACTGTCCTTAAACCACAGACCACTGAAAAAGGCACTGACTTATTAGCTGCTTTGAAGACATGTCCAACTGCAGAACTGATAAGGGATATCCCATTTTACATTTAAGCCACAAAGCGTTATTCCAACCAGGAAATTGCTTAAGAGTTTGTTCAAGACTTGCTGTGTCTACTACACAACATTATTCCTTTCTCCAGGACCATCTCCAGAGATACTTGCAAACAAATGCCCTGATTAATCTGTCGTGAATTCTATAAGAAATTTAACAGTGACAGAAACCTGAAAGATTCCTGCTCATTTTGGGAATATCATCTGGACCAAACCATGCTAAAGCATAAATGGGAGGAAAAGACAAACTGTTCTCCTGAAGAACACTACATCCTTTCTCATCTCTCCCACCATAAATCAAAGAAAGAGTTATCTGTCTCTTACTTTGAGACCTCTGTACCCAGCGGTAGTTACAGATACGTCAAAAGGTAAGTATGCTTGACAGAAAAGGAGCTTCAGGGGAAGCAGTCAGCTGTATCCTGACATGTGTCAGATCCCTTATAAAACTCTTGGGTATGCTAGATCCATGCATTAATTACCTGCAATGGACATCTGCTTCTCAGAAGTTCCAGCCTCCTTCCCTCTCACACTCTCCACAGATTTTTCATCAAGCCAAGTGAAGGAAAACAGAAATAATTGTACCTGCTGTTATGCTGTTTCTCATCATAAGGGTCCAACAAGGAACAAGAGCTTTCCTATGAATGAACTACCAACTGTAAAAAGGATAAGCTGTTGAGCAGAGTCTGCCAACAAAATCAGTTTGCCTGAGGGAATGACCACGTCAGAAAGTCAAAAGGAATACAAAACGTCTAGACTTATATACAGTCTGACCAACACTGAATTTCTCTAGGTATTTCATTCAGAGTATAGTATTATCCTTGGCTTATTACTTTATGCAGAGGTGCCAGCCAAGTCCAAAAGCTACACAGCTTATGAGGAAAAGTCCACCTTTCTGTCCTTGCCCCTTGAAGCTCTGTTTCCCTTTCAGTTTAGATAGGCTGGGTAGAGATGGTGGAAACTACACAAGAAGTTTCACAGATAGGCTTTCAAGATGGTTACGAACATCTTCAAGAGTTTCTCAGCTGGCTCTTGTTAAGAAGCAGAATGTTTGTCTGTCCAACAGAGCACTATAGTACTGAAGAGTTTCCAAGGTGAACAGCAAGTCCTTGAAAACCTTCTGCCCCTTTAACACATTAGAAAAATAATTCCCACTTCTGGAAAGAAGATAGACCGTTGCTTTTTCCACTGCTGCAAAGACAACTGCTGCTTTTACAACTCCAATATTGGGTAAAACATGTTAACACTTACAGCAATTAATCTATTTCCAGTGTTATGTTGTCCAAGAAGACAGAACACGTCATCCCATGAATCTTCATTTACATAAGCAGCTTTTTGTGTATATATATATTTTAAATGCCACGAGAGCAAGAGGTGAAATAGCAGATTTATGCACTATGGATCAGCTTCCAGTGGGGAAAAAAAGCATACAAAATAAGGGAAAAATTCCAAATAGCTCAATGCAAGTTTGGGATAGATCCAGTCCTGGTATTATCATTCTTAAAACACAGTATTTTCCTTGCTCAGCATCAGAGGTGTGACTTCTTTTTTCTCAGAAAACATTCAGTCTATGCCAGTAGAGCTAGACTCAGGTTGCTCGGCATTTCCAGACACCAGGGAAAAAGCTGAAACTTTGCACCAGTGAATAACAAAGGACCCATGGATTCATTCACTGCTGTCCCTCACACATTACAGATTGCAAGTGATTCTTTGGACAGGTCTCTTAATCCTCTTACCTTTAAAGTACAATTTACACAGAGCAATTGATGAGGCTTAATTAAGAAGTCCTACAACCTATTAAGCTGTTTTATAAGATTCATAATATCCTTTCCCCTGGCATCATTCATGGAGAGGAAAATCAATCACTATTTCACAACCTCCATGGAAGGGTAGTGCTGCTTAGGTGTAGACCAGCTCTGACATCACTTACTGTCAGCTAGACACGGGGCAATGCCCAACCCTGTGAAATTTAC
>VZTU01007404.1:265-10648 GCA_013400835.1 Zapornia atra
CCTCTTTCTCTTCTCAGTAAAATGAGAATAAAGGAATTTTCAGGGAAAGGGGGAGAACTGAGATTAAGTACTTTAAGTCCCACAGCATGAAAAAACAAACCCTCTTTTAAAAGTGTGAAAGAAAAAGGAGGAATGAAAAGATAGATTTACTGGAATAAGAATGTGAGCAGGTACTGAGGGTTTGGAGTGGCTCTGATCTGCAAGGCATAAAAAGGATCCAAAATGAAGAAACTGTGCAACCATTTCTTATTTAAGACTTCACATTACAATTACTCGATATCTTCCCTCAAACAAGAATAACAACCTAACCTGACTGTGCTTAATTGAAAGGAAAAGAGGGTGAGTGATGCTATTATAATAAGTAGTCATCTGAAAATGAACTGTCAGCAGATACAGCTGACAAGAGCAAGATTAAAATGAAGCCCTACCTAGTACATAGCCCTGTCCTCAGGGAACTGTGCTCCTCTATGTGGGGCTGGTCTTGTTTTGTAGTTTGGCAATACTCAGCATGGATCGAAACAACTGTAGTATTATATAAACAGCCTACCATTGAGCTCACACAAGGCTAAATGTCCCAAGCAATACCCACAAAACCTACAGAAGTCATCAACTAATTGCAAACTGTAAAACTGCATGTCTGAACAGGCCCTTGAAAGTCCTAATATTAATCTGCAAGTACAAGTAATAATCTTAACCACAATGAAGTATGCTGTCTCCTAAGGCATGTAGTATATTTTGCAGGTACCAGTTTGCAAACTGACCTGCAGCATCCAGACTCTACTATTTTAAAATATTTTGCAGGTGTAACCTCACTGTACAAGACCTGTTCTGCACCTGAAAGTAGTTTATGGCACATCTTGCACAATATTTCACAAAGATCACTCACATTTTTAAAATCTCCATCAATCTGCAGCATTCCCAGTGCCCTGCCCCACATGCAGCACATTCTCAAAGCAATGTTGATTCAAACCCATGATTTACCTTCTCCCTCCCTCCTGAAACAAGAGATATACACTCTCCTTGTAACTGACACTTTCTCATAAGATTTTATTTTGATATGCCTTTTTGTCCTGCAATGTTTCACCACCCAGCAGCACTCTGCTAATCTACACTTCAATGGTAGAATTCACCAGAGGTACAGGTTTAAATAGCACATCTTGAGATAGGAACAATGAAGGGGGAGGGGGAGAGCCCTCTACAATAAATAAATAAATAACCCCCTATCAGACACTTAAAGCCAAATGCCTGCTGGAACTTGGGTTCAAAAGCACATTTGGAAACTGATCCCTTGAGAAGATATGTTTGTTACGGTGTTTGGCCTCAGGATTTAAAAGGATTTGCTTTTAAGCTGTTACTTTACTGCAAGTATGTGACTGGAGGCCTCAGGTGTGAAAGTCCTTTGATAAAAGGGACTAGTGTGTGCCAGATAATGCTTTTCATTCGTTGTAAGACTAATAGGAACTGGGAAGTGGAAAGCGGGGAAAGGATGTGGACAAAGTCCATCAAGTTTAAGGCAGGCAAATGCTTGAAATGCAAGAAGCATGAGATACCACAAAAGCCCTTGAACTTCTTGCTTTGCATACAGGAGTGATTACACTAACAAACTCCTAAGGAATCAGAGACAGGAGTTTCAAGGAAGGGTCATTTCCACTTAATCAGGTGAAGCCCGTCTGGAATCTGTGCATAAAAACCTCCATAAAATATTATGGCTGTAAGAAACCACAGGGGTCACCCAGGCCCTTTGCTCTAGTGCAGGATCAGCTCTACTTAGGTCACTCCAGACAGACAAATGTTTATCAACCTGTACTTAAAGACCTTTAACACTG
This sequence comes from Zapornia atra, assembly GCA_013400835.1. Classification (NCBI taxonomy): domain Eukaryota; kingdom Metazoa; phylum Chordata; class Aves; order Gruiformes; family Rallidae; genus Zapornia; species Zapornia atra. Next base: position 2,092 of record VZTU01007404.1, read on the forward strand.
GAGACACCACAGTTTCACTGCAGGAAATGTATCCCAATGCTTCATTCTATTTCCATCAGAAAGTCTTTCTTAACATCTGACTCGGATACTTTGTGCTGCAACCCACGCCTGTTACAGCTCATCCTGTCTGTAGGGGATAAAAAGAAGAGCCTAATCCCCTTCTCTTTGCCAGTCTTTTATGCATTTCGAGATCCTTTGGTCTCTGAACTATATCAGTCGCCTCATATACGACTCTGATTTCACGACTAAAACTGCATCAGTTCTCTAATCAGAGAATCTCCACATCATTTGCATTTCAGAAGTGAGTGGGTCCATTTTCTTCTTACCTCAATTGGTAGTCTCACATTCATTACACTGCATATACTGTTACATGTTGCATGGCATTCAAATCAAACTTACAATATACACCATACAGCATGATGGTATAAGGACAATAATTTTTTTCTGACTGTTGCATTCAGAGAGAAAATAAACATCCTGAGTTCTTAGATGAAGATTAAAGGAGGCAAAGAAGCCAAAAGTAAAAAAGACAAAACAATAGGGGGCTCAGTGTTAATTGGAACAAATTACAGATTTTGATGAAAAGTTTAATGCAAAGTCAAAAGAACTTTCAAAAATACGTATTAAGAAATAATGTGTCACACCTTTGGTAGCCTTGATGGTACAAGTTCACTGAGGAAAAGGATGCAAGCTTTCTGGCCTATAACACCAAAGCTGTGGAATAGCTCTCAAGAAGCTGAGAAGATATCCTGTTTTCTTAGCATATAATGTAATTAGATAGTATGTCTATTAAAAATATTACCCCAATCACCAGGTCATTCTTTTGTGTGATGCAAAAATATCTCAGGAAAGTTTTGGAAGTCAGAATCAAGCAGTGTCCTACCCTCTGACAGCTTAGCTATTAGAAGAACAATGTCTTTAATGTTAAATATTTGGTCTTAGGGCAGGAACAGGAACCTGAATTTAAGATGATTTCTTAAATACTATGCTAATGAAAGTCTCTGAATGATCACAAGTATTTCTTTCATAGTATTAAAAATCCCCTGGAATTATTTTTTGAAACTGCAGTCTACTTGAGCCTTGGTGACCCAATGATATTGGGTCCTTTTTCAACCACAAACGAAAAGGAAAGCTTCTCCTCTAACAAGTACACAGCCATTATTTCACATTACTTCTGACAGCGAAAAGCCACTTTCAAATAGACTTGCCACAACAGTGACTAAAAGCCTTTGGAAGGTTACATAGCACTAAACCTGACTTTAGTCGTTGTGTGTAGCTCTACCTCGTGGCCCGATGTATGTACTGCAACAGCATTAACCAAACAGATGCTTGCAACAAAAATTCATGTATTTAGCTGCAGTTGCTTTGATCATTGATAGTACAGAGTTGGATTTACTTATCGTTTAGTACAAACCCACTATCTGGCTCTTTAACCCTAGAAATGCTTACCCTACATTCCCTACTTCCATTGTCAAAACCTACTTTGCTATTTCAGCTCAAGTCATGCCATTGTGGCAGGCACTGGGAGCACAGGATCTAGACATTTGCATAAACTGGGGTCTGGAAACTGGTTTTCTTCGCTGGGTTCCCCTTACAGCCTCAGTCTATTAATTAATCCCTGGATATGGATAGTACTGGAAGGGAAAAATGTAACAGCATGTTTCTTCAAGTTAGAGAGGAAGCCTCACATTTGTTACACAGTCCTCATGTAATTACAACATACATCCAGAAACCAGAAAATACAGCTTAAATGCCTACCCTAAGAGCCTCTTATCCAGATACCTTTTATTACAGGAGCAGACCCACACGTGTGCTGTACAAGATACTGTTCACATCTTCCTGCACAGTTATGTGGAAAATCCAAAGAACAGTACAATCACTGTGCACTCAAACAATAGCTCTGGCACTTTTACCAGGGCTGGAGATCACAGAATCTCCTGAGTTGGAAGGGACCCATAAGGATAAAGTTCAACTCCTGATTCCACACAGGGCCAGTCAAGTCAGAGCACGTGACTGAGGGCATCATCCAGATGTTTCTTGAACTCAGCCAAGCTCAGTGCTGTGACCACTTGCCTGTGGAGCCTGTTCCAGTAGCCAACCACCCTCTCAATAAAGAATCTCTTCCTAATATCCAGCCTAAGATGTGGGGTTTGCTTCATTTCCAAGGTTCTGTGTTTTATTCAATCATTATTTCAAGTGAAATACAGAAATGAATCATTGCTCTAAGGACTGAACAAAGGCTTCCCCCTTCTCCAGCAAAAGATTTCACAGTTAGCAAGCATGACTGAGGTATTCTTTTTTCCACTCTACCTCTGGCACAAAACTCTTCCTTCATAGTGGTAAACCTTGAAGTACAGCTGTAGAAAGAGCTTGCTGCTTGCCTAAAGATGGTAATAATGGAATGTCTTCTCAAAGAAGAAATCCAAGTTTGAATCACTCTCAGATGACATGATAAACTCAATCAATGCTACAGTTTCCTAGAGAATAAGTTATGAGATGGCAACACCATTATCTTTTAGTTCTTTGCCTGCAAGTTTAAGAGAACTGTTCTTTTCCTTGAAAGTAATACAGCCACTGGAAAAGATGAAGATTATGACTATATATGCAGCTATCAAGGCCCTTTCTGAAAGTTGTGAGTTATTTGGTAGACAATTTAGATTCAATGTTAGATGAAAACTAAAATAGTATTAAGCAACAGAGAAGTACAAAATGTTATTTGTACACTAAAAATCTTGAACCATGAATTTTTAAGACCATCCTCTTCCAACAACACAATGTGCTTTGGTATTTCCAGATCTAGGTTATTCACTAAAACCAGTTTCATATAAAAATGCAGTTTAGTTGCAACTGGGAAAAACTAATGTAACACATGTAATCACACCAACAGAAGTCATAACTCATTTTACTGTAACACAGCAAATACTGCCAAAAGTTGGCAGACACAGGAGTCTGCAGTAAGATTGCAGTAAGATTGTGTGTCACTGTCCCAGAACAGTGCACAACAGAGAGGATAAAAGCCTTTAAACATCAAGGAATATAGGTGGCTGGCACCCATTCTAGTAGTGCAGCAACAGACCTAAAATCTCAGCAAAATTACACAATGGAAACAGAGGCAGAGGTGAGGTGCCTGATTTTGGTACCATTCAGGCCTAAGATGTTGCAGTATTTAATCTTGAGAAATAGCAAATTATTTTTCAGCTTTAGCATGCTGAAATTCTGCAGACAACAGCATTAAATGCTAAAGGGGGCATCTTGACATTCTCTGTATTTCCTTTTTCCATTGATCTCTTTCCAAAGAAGGAAATTAAACTGACATAACCCAAGTGATGGAATACAGATGAAGAAAATGGTTAATCACATCAGACAATTTTGAAATCAGCAGCCCAGGCATGCCAGGAAACATGGATTTATGTAGCATTTAGAACATCATACCATCTTTTGTATTTCTCTATATTGGTTTATTTTCTAGATTTTTATTCAATAGATAGAACTGCAAAGTGTATTTCTAAAATGTGACAACTCAAATTAGCTCACTAAAAGCAACAGAATGAGAGAAGATAGTTGTGATAGTTAAGGATGTTACAACCTAGAACATGAAAATAATATTCCCTTAACCATAAAGAATGACTTATTAGGCCATATCAAAGGTATGGTAGGCCAAAATCCTGTCTCTGGTCATAGACCCAAAGGCACAAGAACAAGGCAAAGAGATAGTGATAATTCTCAGCATACTTCATCAGCTTCCAAAAATTCATGGCTCCAGGTGCTTCCAAACCACTAAATATGCTTGAATTTATCAGTTCTTCATAATTGTTTCCTCTGTGCATTTGTCCAGTTGTGTTTTAAGTATTAGCACTGATGGTTGACAAAGTATCAAATTCAATATATTACCAGCACTGCTTTTGGAAAGCCAATGACAATTCTAAACCTACGTTTCTGAACTGGATTTCATCTCCATACCTTGGAACACAAAGATTCAACAACTGGCATTAAAGCCTTGCAGCCCTGACATTCTGTCTAACACCACTATTTCTACATAAAACAATTTAATAACCATTCTTTTCTACTGCATTCAAGTTAGACAACCACATAGACTCATATGTCAAACTCCCATGAAGATTTTCTTTTGCAGAGTCTTTAGACTACATGATGCTGAGATAAGTTACAAAGAGAAACATGCAATTGAGAATTATTTGAAGCCTAGGCACTACCAAGCCTCTACAAGTAAAGAATGAAGACTTACAGGAACTGCAGTTTTAAAAATAAAGCTTATTACCTAGCTGTAGTGCTGAATGGCTCACCCCTTTCAACATGCCTTTAGCAAATTACGGGGGGCTGAGCTGAATCAGGCCCTATGATGCAGAGCCACTAGATGTCAGCATCTCCTTCTGTCATCGTTTAAATACAGCTTCCCACTAGAAGTAAACGCGTGAGTATATGGCATGCACAAGTAATTCGGCTTGGCACCAAATCCTGCTACCTGATCTTCTGAAGATATTTCAGTGCTTCAGATTTGGAATTTAAATATTCATATAGGTAAAACTGTTACCCAGCTCTGGCCTCAGTGAGATTTTGGCTACACATTGTTCTTGAGAAGGAACTACATGCACATACCAGATTTTTTTAATATATAAAGTGTAGCTAGCTCATCTTTGAAACAAATTTAGGGAAGGGAAAAAAAATCTATACATTAAACCCTACATTGAAAGCATGCACTCGTTTCTGTGCAAAACTAGGGGATGTTTTCAAAATTGGTCAAAAATTATTACTTTGGTACATTAAAAAGTGTGTCTTCAATCAGTAATGGAGAGCAATCATAGACTGGTCTGGGTTGGAAGGGACCCCAAGGATCACAGAGCTCCAATCCCCTGCCACAGGCAGGGCCACCAACCTCCAGGCCTGGAGCTACACAAGGTTGCCCAGGGCCCCATCCAACCTGGCCTTGAACACCTCCAGGGACAGGGCATCCACCCCCTCTCTGGGCAGCCTGTTCCAGCCCCTCACCACTCTCCCTGTAAAAAAGCTTTCCCCTAATACCTCATCTAACCCTTCTTTCCTTTAGCTTTAGTAATAGGCTACTGTAGCAATTCTGGGGATTGCAACACATCACTAGCTAAACAATAATCAACTATTTTAACTTCAGAGTACATACTCAGGCAAACATTTACTGGAACCACACAACACAGTTGAATTTGCCTTGATTCATCTTGAAATTCTTTGCAAACTTACACTTCCATCAATCTGACTCATGTGAAATTTAATCCATCACATTTCAGGAGTGAAGGTTTTTTACTTTTATGACCTGGAATACAATTGCCAGCCAGTATGAGTGACTGAAGTCCTCCCTGTAGAAGACTTTCACACAGCTCTAGAAAGCATCAAGCAACCCCTGCACCTGTCTCATCACAAACTGACCCACACAAGCCTGTTCCTTCCTGGTGCTTTAGCAGATACTGACGAACACTGTGCACCAAAAAGGTAGGTTTTATAAACCCAAGTGTTTTTTTGCTTTCCTGCAGTGTTGCTCCACACAGTGGTTCATTCAGGATCTAACTTAAACTATTAAGCAACTTCCTTTTTAAAAAAAAAAAGAAAGAATATATAATTTTTTTACTATTCTCTTCAAAACTGCTGTGTCAAAACCTCACCAAATACTGGCCAGGGAACCAAGGAAGTAATCAGAAGACCACCACTATTAAAACCAGTGAGAGTTCTGGGCAGTTTTGGTGTGGGTTCTGGACATGTACTTGTCCTTGGACCATGTGCATGCTGAAAGAAGAATCAAAATAAAGATTACCTAACTCTCTCCTCCAATTCCTGGATATGCCTAAGGCCTTGGCAAACCAATGCTGAAATTCTGAGAACTGACATCTTCTTCAAAAAATATTTCAGGAAGAAATTCCAATTCCAGACCAGGCTTTTTAAACTGTAATAATTTCAAGCAACTATATAATGGAAATTGAAGAACTGCAGTGGGCAACAATGGTGCTGCATACTGATTCTGCAAGAGTTCTGACTACCTGACACCAAGACACCCTTGGCTATTACTAATTATTTATGAACTGTCTTACACGTGTGGGGGGTGACCAATTCTACTTAACTAAACCACTTAAGACAGAGGAAGGTTAAACACAGTTGCAGTTTCATGCAGATAATAGGCTTGAATTTAACCAAAGCCTTTTCCTAGTGCTAATACCATTGGTAGACTGCATCCTATCACATTACCCCATTACTTTCCTTTGAATGCCTTAGTGAGAAATTTCATTTTACCTCTTGACTCATGACTGCATTTCATTTTTATGAGAAAATTCAAGTCCTCTTGCTTTATCAGAGAAGAGGGGAAAATTGATAAAATGAATTAGCTGTGTATTTTACATATTGGCACTACATAGGTAGCTCCAACAGCTGTTTGTGTTCCCGTTTCAGAGGGAATATAAGCAATGGGAACATCTTCCATATTAATCTGGATGTGAAGAAGACTGGCTTAATTATGGCATCACCAGATGTTCTTGTTGTCCACAGAAATATTTAAGTCCTCTAGATCTTTTTGCTGTATTTCTTGAAAATAAGCCCCTCTCAATTTCACCTCCTTAGTGGACATCCATCATTGTGCACAACACAGGATGGGTCTCAATTTTACTCAACAATATTTTGAATAATAAACAAAGTGACCCAACAGAAAGCAAGCTATGGAAGCTTTTGCCATTTTGACAGGAACAAAAACATATCCTTCCACAAAGTCAATCAGGAATCTTCTAACCTCTAATTGCTTTCAGAAGGCAGTAGGTTAGGCCCTGTGACTTAAGGCTTCTGTGGTAGAGATACACACTCAGCTCAACTAATGCCAATGGATAAATTATCAATGTAATTTGCATAAAGAGTACTCCAATCAGATATATCCTTTCCTGTTATGTTGTTTTATGTGGTATTTCAGAAGCCATATTCATAGATCAATGAATTCAGTATACTTTAATTCCCTGAATTTTACAGTGAGGCTGAACCAAACATAAAATAGATTGTTAGATCCAGGCAAAACAAAATTCTATATTCTACAAGCTATGAACATTATATCACATCACTTCAACATCAAAGGGCTGATTAATGATCCTGGCATTTCTGAACTTAGCAATTCTTCCTTGCTCAGATATGAAGCATTGCAGAAGCTGTGATAAGTGTCCAAAGTCCTGTCTGCTTAATCTCACTAAATTATTCCCCATTCATTTATCTTTCAGCTGTGTTATTTGAGAAAGGCTGCATTTTCAGTCAGAAATCTGAGCAATGACATCTTGGCAGGCTGGTGGGGCATGCCTAAGTTATGGAGCACAAACTGATTCCAAGATAATTTCTTCCACTGACAAGGACAATGGAGTTTGAACACTGACTGTAGGAGTAAACAAGGTGACAATCTCAACTATCCCTAGATAACAAACTTCAATCTGTGCCTCAAATTTTTATCAGTGTAACACAGGTGTCTTCATGACCAATGTTACAATAATTCAAAACAAGTTTTTCAGACACTAGGAAAACATGGTCTGTAACACTGCTCCACACACCAGACTGCAACATTTGAATATACTCTGGCCAGATTAGGAGTGAACTACAGATGGATGTTATGTCCCAGGCAGATCTGTGCAAAGTTCTCAGAAAAGAAGGTGATTATGGAAAGATGGACTAAACTTTATCCTGAAGGTACAATCTCATCACAGCAGCTATTCATTTCCCTCCCACCTCAGGGTTTTGTTTAAACCCTGAAAGAAATATCTGTTCATATTATTGGCCAGGGATTTTTTTTTCCACCTGGCATCACCCAGAAGAGATCCAGCAATCAAGAGAGTTACAAAGAAGCAATCTTCTAGCCAGACCCCTGTTACTCCAGTACGAGTGACAAAAGCTGGAAAGAAGCCTAGGAAAGAAGATTGCGTGGGATGACCAGTAGATGACAGCACATACTTAACACTAAATTGTTTCCAATCTTGTATCAATCAGTTTTGCCATTTATTAAACTGAATGAGTACACTTCACAACTCATTATACACATCCAACTGCAAAACCCTTATTTATAATAAGGCCAATATACTAATGCCATTAATAAATATACTAATTTATCTAATTATTTTAGATGAAAAAATGAGACTAGCCTATCTGATAGTGGGCTTTTAGCCAGGTATGCCAAATAAAGATACATCTGTTTTCTGGTCTATAAAATAGTTTCATTCCCTTGTTTTAGTTTTGCTTGGTGTCTTCATCTCTGGGAAACAGCATTTCCAAAAAGGTTTAAGTCTCACATACTTTGAGCAAAAGTGACTTTGATTTTTACATTCCTCACTACACTTAGTCCAACCTAACTGATTGCTGCCACTGAGGCACCAGCCCTGCTTGTTTCTGGTGAGATCTGACTTTCTCCCCCACAGGCACAAGTCACTGGTTTATTTACTTCTGCATTCCAATCTTTTCACTTTTCTTTGGTGTGTCCAGATGAGAGGAAATCACCCTTCCTCTTTTCATTAAACACGCTCAGAACTTTGTATAAAATAAAGATACTGACTAGTTTAAAAAA
>VZTU01007404.1:10664-30041 GCA_013400835.1 Zapornia atra
GTTTAAAAAATTGTATATTTTTGATAGGAGGAGGCTTAAAGCCAAGGCACTAATTAGTCAACACAGATGCAGGAAGTTAGAATTTGATGATGTGATCAAATGTAAAAGAAGATAATACACAGTCAAAGAGGGGAAAATGATGCATTATACCCTCAAGAAAGGGATTTGATTTGTTTGCCTTTTAAAGTCAAGTGCTGAAGAGGAATGAGCTGAAACCCAGTTTTAATGCATGGAGAGGAACATCTGTGATGGGGATGGTCCAGAATATGCAACATATGGAATAATCAGACAAAAGCCCATTTCAACTTTAGAGAAAAATGCAACCCTCCCCTGCAAGTACAGATCCTAGAGAAAATCCCACAGAAAGGGAGGGTCAGTGGTAAATAGCAGACACTGATGTTTCAGATGTAGCTGTAAGGAATACACCTGTGTACCAGCTGGCATCTTGGCCTCTCCCCATGCTGAAGCAGCTATTTTTCCTTTTAACAGCAAAAGCAGGCTTATTTCCTCTGTGGAGCAGGGAAGGAGGAAGATGTAACTTGTATAGAGCAGAAGGATGAAGTTACTTTGTAATTGTCAGTTCCAGTATGTGCAATTCAGTCATTTGGTGCACAAGATCTTTTGCTGATAACAATTTGCCCACCTATTTAGAAAGCTCTTAGGACTATATGATCATCCACAGGAGTGGATTAACATAGTACACTATTACCAGGCTGAAGAGTCACCAGACAACAGTGCTCTTGATCTTGTCACTTGCCATTTTTTACCTTTATACCAGGAATTTACATACTAAACAGCAGTGCAATACTCAAAAGTCCCTCCATAATAATGGAATCTTTAGTAAGTATTCAACAAAATCATTCTATTCTTCTGGGGTTTTTTGGTACTCCACTGCAGACACAGGCAAAACCAAATACCTACTTCAGAGCCTTTTTGGCCCCTTAGAAAATAGCACACCTGGGGCCAAGGGCTTTGTCTCCTTTCCTGATGGACTTTGGCACTGCAAATTTCAGTGACAGCAGACACTTGTTAGCATCCATCTCTATTTAAACTGATCAAGTGCAAAGAAAGCTCATTTTCAACAATGAATTAGGGTGCTGCTAAAGCTTCTTACTTTCCAACCTGGAGTGACAGATATTGCATGCATAGATTTTTTTCCTCCTTATAACACAAGTGTTCAACTTTTATTTATTTTCTATAATTGATAAAATTATAAACCTAGAGCCCTTTAAAGGGAAATACATTTGCTTCCTCAACCACCCCACTGCTATGTTAGAAAAAGTATTTCTTTGAAATTGCAACATATTGTTGAATATTAGAAAGCTGATTCTGAAAACACCATTAAGAGGATTTTTTATACAGAAAAAAGTGATATGCAATGTGACAAAAGCCAGATTTTTTTTCTTCTCTCCCCCAAAAACCTTTTGTAGGCTGAATGTCACAAGTGACAGGTGTTTTTACATTATTTTTAGACAAAAAGCTGGCACGGGTGTTGATCCCTAATCCAAATCCTGTGATTTTGCATATGTTATTTAAGCAGGTGAAAAACAAGACAATCTCCAAAGGCTATCAGATAAGCATGTAAAAAGCATTTTGGAAAGATCAACTCTTACCTTTCAATAGAAGCTTGAAAACTTCTTCACTACTCCTGAACTTCTAGTAGTGCTTCTGCAAGATAAAGAGTTAAAAATTAATAACCTTTTAATATTCTATATGTTTCTAAAGTGATCAATAAGAAAACTTAATTGTCAGATCAGAGAAATTAAATCTCCAATCATTCCTTCATACCCCCACCCCCTTTTTTTTTGCAGGTGGGTGAAGGAGGCTCCTTCAGTTTTGAGGGAAAGCCAGGGAATTATCCCAACAGCATAGCTAATTGATATCAAAGAACCTTCCACTGTCTTGAAAAAAACTCTTGTAAGACATGCCAGTATCATTAAACCTATTTTCTAGGTGAGGACCAAACTCAAGTTGCAGGCACTTAGGATTGTAACAACTGGAGTAAATTCAGACTTTAGAAAGTCCTTTACATGCCCTGATAAGGGTGCATAGTGGACCAGTATCAGACATAATCAGGGAGTGGGATATTCCGTTTCCCAATTTGGGATTCCTTCTCTGGATTACAATTTTCCCCTTGGGAATATCAGACAAATATTGTTATTTACTCACTTACACTTTTTGGATACCAAGCTGACAAATGCTTTACTTGGTAAATAGCAGCATTTGTTAATATTCCTTGTAGAACAGTACAAAACACATGGGATTATGTGCCAGAGGCATCTTAAACCAGGGCTAAAGGACTGCCATAAGCATTAAAGAAGCCTCACTGTCAGTGATATTTACAGTTGCCATTTCCCACCCATAAGTATGGCAATGTACTTTGTGGAGAGGTATCCTGCATTCTGGCTCCTTCTCAGACTCATTTTAATGCTCTCCTGATTCATGAATATACCACTGCAGATACAGCAAAATAAATCTGCACAAGTCACATGAGACTTTTTTGAGGTATAAGTAATAATGCATGCAGGTCTTCCCCTGTTCAAATGACAAAGCAGCACTTAAGGCAATTCTCAGATGAAATATAATCTTTTTTTTAAAGCTCTGGATATAGAATCAGGCTTTAAATTCACACAGGCAATGCTGTATTGTCTAGAATGGAAAGTCAGATTTGTGCATGTCAAAAACCAGAATAATGGCATCAGAAATAAAGGCAGACTCAGAAGAGCTATTAAAGGGAACAGAAGCTTTCTTCTAATTGCTGAAGTGAGATATCCAAATTAATACAAGACCACATCTGTATAATTGAAAACATCACCAGATAATATATTGTGATCAAATAAAAGGCAACAAAGCATCAAAGTTCTTGTGACACTAATCAGAAATCCAGACACAGGCCTTAATAAACAGAAGTGACTTAGGCAATTATTTTCATTTTTAAAATTAACATTGTTGCATCACTTCATTCTTGTACATTAAGACCAACTACAGTTTTCTACTACCACCATGAGAACATACTCAGAGTATTTAAAAGCAACTAAGAGTTAACTATTTATGACCTATAAACAGAAATAAACTGCAACACTGTAATTTAAATTCTTATCTACAGCCAGGATTTGTTATGACAGATCACTTGTGCTAGATTGTCTTGTCAGTTGATCACAGGCATGTTATCCCCACAGAGCCTCATTTTTTGATGGCACTCAGACACTACCTTAAACTAGAACATTGGATCCTTGTAGAAGGAGCCTGTAAGCAGGAACTCAGAGGTTCTTCTTAACATGTCAACTATTTGTTTTCACGTGGAACTGCCTGTTTGCACACTGGGACATACAAAAAGGTGCTTCTTGATAACTGAGACTTAAATTTCTTAAGAAGAGTTAAGTTATACTTAAAAAAGATTACTCTTTTGTAGAAGCGGGATGTGGAAGGAGTTATCTCTGTTTTGTAGCTCAAATTATAACCCCTGTATCCCATTTCTGACAAGCAGGAAGCCACTCGTGTCTTGTGCTGAATTTGTATCACAGAGCAGCTTCAGCACTGCTTCCATGTATGCACAACTAAAGCACATGAAAGCTCTAGTTCCTGCTTTCAGTGTTGCTCCACTGGTGACAGTACACCTAGTTATTCAGTGTGCAGCAACTCTTCTACTGCACAGCACAAGGCCATTTCACCTTTGTGTACACTTCCTGCAACCCCAGAGTGAGGATTAACTAATACCTCCAAAATGGTCTTATAAACTTAGTTTCTAATTAATAAAGATGTGGTACCTCCTGCATCTACAAGAGCAGGAAGTATGCCCATCAAGGTGTTCTGAGTTCTTTGAGAAAGACCTGGGGAAAAAAAAAACTGCTGGGAAAGGAAACATCCCATTCCCACACTAAATCCATGCATTGCTCATGCCCTCATTACTGTAATTATTTATTCTTTTTGAAATATGCTGTTATGAGAGTTGAGACTTACTAACTTGAGGCAAGTATCTGAAAGAAAGTGCAAAGCTATTTTAGGACATGAAGCACAAAACATTTACTGCTCGTGTTTTGGTTTGGTTTTTTTCCTTCGCTGAGTTCATTGTATGTCAAAAAGTATTTCCTCAAAGGAAAGCATTATTCTTAGAAGACATCACAAGGAAGAGAAAAACATCATGTTCTCAGACTTGAGGCCAAATCCCAAATAGCAAGAGTAAGCTTAAAATGTCTGGTTACATTATTTATCTTGGGGAAATTCGAACTCTAAATTCACCTATAGCATCTTCCTGCTGTTTTATAGGTGCAGAAGAGACAACATAAGAAAAGCTGATTTTCCTTTCAAAAATAACTTTAACCCTATGCTGTGCATATCTAATAGCACTAAGTATAGGAGAAGAACGAGCAGAGATACCTGCTTCGCCTGTCCTACATTAAAACAGCAAAGACATTGTTTCAAAGAGGTCAGTGAAACAGCAGGTTCCCAATTGGTTGGGATAGAATCTATTCTTTTTCTAAACAAGCTTTAAAACCAAAATTCACTATTATAATCAGTTTCCAAAACATCATTCATGAAAATTGAAGTTTAAGCAGCCAGGCCTATTTCTTAAAACATTTGGGTCAATAAGAAAAAAATCCAAACACCCTTTTTTCCAATCCAGCTCAACCTGTTTCACAGCTGTTGTTTATCAGCTCAAGTGCACTTTTATGAACCTGAATGCAATATGAAAGCACTTGATGCATTTTAGAGAACAAGGCATTATTGACATTTCCATATATTAGAGGCTGAGGAAGAAATGCATATTGATGAAAACAGAGTTCCAGAAAGGGAAGGAATAAGAAATAACTTAAGATTTTATTAGGTACTTTCTGGATGGTGGATTACCCAACTTTAGCAGTGATATAAAGGAGAACATTTCACAGCTTTGGGATTTTCTGCATTCCATTTAATGCAAATACACATTTTACCAGATAGGACAGCTTGGCTGCTTTTACCCAGGATAAACCACTTCCAAAAACTCTCCTGATGGAACCTTGAGCCCAAAGAGATCAACAGGTTTTATCTTAATTTCAATATGGACAGATTTTATTTTTGTTAACATACTAGTACTTTAACTCCTACCATAGAGAAATAGAAAATTTCATAAAGTACACAAATACTCTATCAATTATTTTACCAAAATCAAAGGCAGTATTAATGGAATTAAAACAACTTTCAAATCCCCACTGCTACTCTTCTTTCTTTAAAAAAGTCAGGATTAAATGGCAATTACCAAGAAAAAAAGCATTATGCCTAATTTGCTCATTTGCAGTACTGGCAAGCAGCACACTAACTAGATATAGTTGTCAGCTATAAAAACCTTATTAAGCAGCAATATCAATTAATTAGTGTTGTAACTCTAGAATCAAAGAGGGTCAACACCCTAAGGTTGCTTGAGGACTTTTGTTTGACCTACAGATGATTGCTATAATAAACTGCCCTCAGGAAGTTAACTCAGTGGGGAATGTTTTATTTATCACTTACGGATGCTATATGACTAAACAGCATGATTCCAAGTCAGGTTAAAATTGTTTATTTATTAGAAGGCTTGAAGCTTTGAGTCCAGAACTTATTGTTGCATAATACATAGAAACTGCCTGCCATGGCAGCAGTCTAAAAACACACGCTTCAGATTGCTGGAGCATTTATTTCTATTACACTTGAATCTACAGTCGTAAGCCAAATCTTTGAGTGCTGCCTGTTCAGAGAGTTCTAGTAGCTACACACTTCTGAAGAAAAAGAAACAAGTTTAAAGTTTTGCACTATTTTGACATTATCTACTCCCCTACACACTTCCCTGAGGTGCCTGCATCACATTGTATTAAAAATCTGCCATGAAAACATGTCAATTACCTAGTTAGACTGAGGAAAAAAAAGCTTAGCATACCAATAAAAACCTTGTTACCATGTCAAAGCAGAAGGAAACCCACAAAAATTATCATTTCCTTCCCCTCTTCGTTGAAAAGCATTTTGACAAAGAAGAATTCAATCTAGTATCACAAGCCATGCCTCTACCAACAGACCAGACTGACATTTTAAAGACAAATACAACCTGAAGATGACAAGATCACAGTTTTTCCTGTTAGGGGCTGACCAATAGTCTGACTACCAGACTAGCTCCAAGGGGAACAAAACTAATCCTGTGTCTCCTGTCCACATTACACATCAAAACACATGAAAAAAAGCATCCTTCCTCCTACCTACTCAGCATAGGTGGAGAAGGCTATTACCTGATAAAGGCAAACCAGTCTGGAAAGCCTACTCTCCTGGGTTACTGTGGTGGTTCAGCTCCAAACAGTGGCCAAGCACCACACTCCACTGGCTCCCCCAGGAGAAACAGATGGAGCTTCCTTAGGTTGAGATAAGGGCAGTTTACTGACAAAACCTCCATGAAAGTAGAACAATAACTACCCATAATACTCACACCCAGCGATAACACGAAGTACCTCACCACCAGAGTGCAGCACAACACAATGACCCAACTGAAGACACCAAGAGTACCCCTCCCCAACCAGCCCCTTTTATGGGGAGTGATGTCAGGTGGTGTGGAAACAGCTCAGGCTAACTCAGCTCACCTGGGTTAACTCAGCTCACCTGGGCTGGCTGCTTGGGGAGGTTACCTCTGGCCTGGCCAGAACCAGGACATTATCCACCCCTTTTTCCACACCATTTACATCATGCCCAGGTCTTATGTTTTAGAAGTGATTGGAACTGAAGCCCAGCTCCTCCTGGCACCCTGGCAGCTGGTGCTGGGCTGGATGTCCAAAGGAAAGGCTCCTTTCATGCACCATGCCACCGATGCTACATGGAGCAAGTTGGTTGCACTTATCACGCAGTGGGCTTGAATATGAAACCCCAATCTCCCAGGAATCCTGGAAGTAATCACAGGCTGGCTAGAACCTGGACTGTTACCTCAAGCACTACGCACTCCATCTCCACACAGGGGATTCTTACTTGAGCAGGGAGAACACGGATGCTGAAGCCACAATCCCGAGGAACGACACAGGCTGCCTGCAGCCACCTCTAGTGCCCAGACAGCTAGGGACGTTCCCTGCCGGGCTACACCAGGGAGGAACATAGCTATGGGCCAGAGCACGCTGCTCAGGACAGGCAGCAGGGCCAAGAGTCGATGCCACAGGTCCTCCTCTCACAGGAACTGTCGCCGTGACCGCGTAGCGCAGCGCAGCGGCCCCTCCCGCCCTCGCCTCGTGCTCTTTTTCCTTCGCGCGCAGTCCGCGCAGGACCCGCTGCTCTACGCGGATCCCCAGGGGCCGCCTCAGCAGCACGGGAGGAGGGGTTCGGGCGGCACCGAGGGGCTCGGGGAACGAGCGGGGAAGTGGGACCAGCTTCCCCACGGTGCAGTTTCCTCCTGGAGGGAAGCTGAGCAGCGTTTCATCCCCTCCCTGCCCCGACGGAGGAAGAGAAGCGGAGTCTGTGCTGGGGCCCACGTGAGAGCGGCGCTGCGAGGTACAGCGGGGCGCTGGAGGGGAACGCCAGGCTGAAAGCGCCCTATTCCCTTAGGAAGGGTCTGTAGCGCAGGTGGGCACTGCCCTGCCCTGCCCCACCTTCCCTTGCAGGTGGAGGGGATCCTGGCACGGGCGATCGGAAGCTCCCTTTAGGCTGTTTCTGCCTCAGCTGGTGCTTGAAGGAGACCAGCAAGGTGCTGTGTCCCTGGGGTTGTGTGAGGGAGGATGGGCATTGAAACAGTGAGCAGCTCTTGCTGAGAAGGAAAACTAGAGTAGTCTGCCAGGAGCAAGGTGGCTCTTAATGATGTTGATAAAATGACCACAGCATTCCCTCTGCTCATCTTAAGTTGTGCTTGCCTTGGGGTTTGAGCTGACTTGTTGATGGGGAACCCAGCATCACAGCAAACACCATGTTCACCCCTGTTCTCTTTTTTGCAAAGCTATTTGGATGTTCTCTTGGAATTGGGTGCTAATGATTAGCCATACCACAAGCTAGATATATAATTCACTTAAACTGTTCACTGAAACTGTTTAACAGACTATTAAAACAACACAGGCCGCACCATGTAAGGTTTGTGCTCATGTTGGGATAGAGATATTCTATTTCATAGTCTATCATCATAAAAACCAGACAGTGGTAGAGTTATCTGTGACGTAATGCACGCTGCTTGTTGTAAAATTGTGAAGAATATCTAAAGAGGATCCAACTTTATCAGAACCCAACTGATAGAACAAAGTGCTGCTGTATTGTATTGATGTGAAAACCAGTGGAGAGACACAAGTGCACAGGTAGTGTTGTAGCTTCTACACACTGGTCAGAGTTGTGACAGAGAAGAGGTATCTTGAGATTGAAGTGTCCTGTGGGCTGGGTTCAGCCCTGGGGCCAACATGTGAACCATGCTAACCGAAATCAAGATTCACGGCTTCGTTAATGCCACTAAAGTTTTAAATATTCTTTTAAATAATAAGGACAATGCTTAAGGCCCTGCATTATCTGGGTGCTGTGCCATTTAAAGACCACAGGTGACAAATGGTGCTTTAACTGTGTGGTCTAGGACAGCTGTCAAGATGCTATTAAATTCAGTTGGTAACAGGGAGTATAAATCTTGTGGCACAGTGCAGTGATTCAGGATTCTGTATAAAAGTGCAGTGTCTCTTTGTGGATTGCCTTTTTGCAATACAAGACAAAATCCTAACAACTGGTTCACAACTGAAACTGTAAAACAGGAGAACAGGTTTTCTCTCTCCCACTGTATGAATGGAAGAGATCAAATTTAATGAATGCTCAACCTCAGTTATTCAGCCTACAGCTTAGCAAGAATGAAATTAACCATGTTTTAACTGCCTGTGTTTGGATTTCAGTAGATTTCATGATGATAAAATTGAAGAGGCTGCAGATGTGGCAGGGCTTATGTACCTTTCTAGCTGACAAAATAGCTCTTGGGATTTGATCTGTGAAAAGCAAAGCGGGTTCTCTCTCCCTTTCCTGGGAACCTGTGATTGCAACAAAAACATTCTGGTTGTTCCCAAGGGGAATGAAACCACAAATAGTCTTGACTGTTAATAGTTTGAGTTTTCCTTGCTCATATGATATTCTTCTTCCTGTCTTCCAAAATACTGAACAGGTTTTGTTGAAAGCCAGGTATCAGGGAAATACTTTGTCATTGTGTTGCTGAAGTTCTCATCCTTAAAAAAGGAGAATGAGAGCTTGAAGGAATTTGGTAGTACATAGAAATATACAATTTTGAAGGTATCGGTATATTTTCAGAACTTTGATATTTAGGATTTCATCCAAAGCTTGACAAATTAAAACCAAAAATTAATTTTTTTGAGAATTCCTATTGTATCCCCACACAGAAAAACACTGGCACACGAACTGACTGAGCCACAGTTATGCTAATACCTAAAAATCCATGATGGATCCTTCTGACAGAAGGAGTTATATGTACTTCATTTACAAAAACATAGGGAAAATTGGTTTTCTCTCAGCATGGGTGTTTTTTTAGCAATGTAATTGCTGACTGAGGTAGACCTTGTGTCATAGAGAAAAAGATCAGAATTTAAGTTCTCAGAGAGTAGCAGACTTCTTTCATATCCTTAAACTGAGTTATTTAACTACTAAAATAAATTATTTTGCTGCTAATTTTTCTTGAAAACATTTTCAAAAACACGTATTTGAAAAGGAACAAAGCCTCCACAGTATCTGGATCGCTGACCCTGCTTTTCTTTTGGGGGATAGGTTTGAAATACTTTTTCCCTTCAGAAAGTCACTGCACTGGAATAGACTTCTGAGACATAATTAAAGGTAATAGCTTCAAATCCTCTGAAACTCCTAAGTGTTTGTTACACACTCTTAGTTATCCATAATTGAATACACAGGTAAGATTTTAGTCAATTTTTCTGAAAGTCTTTCAGTTCATTGGCTTTATACCATCTCCTGGGTTCATCATTACATTCCATTTGCTGCATACCTTCCCTCATCCCTTTCATTTTCCAGTTAGTGCTCCAGCCTATTTCCATGCAAAGGGTTGCTACTTAAGACATGAACAAACAGCAGCTTAGTTTTACTTGCATATGTTTAGGTCCCAATGAAAACCCTCATGTTGAAAACAATTGGGTTAATTTTAGGCAGTAAATTTAGCAGGAATACTCATATGAGTAAATATTTCCACAATTGCTTTAGTTCCAGACGATAGAGATAAAATTAAATTTGAAGCCTAATATATTACATTTTCATGTGAAGGTACATTTCATAGAACACTGTTTCCTCCTCCTCCCCCCCCATTAAAAGGTTAGTTAAAAGGATGAGATTTATTACAGGGAAGTTATCAAGACATAATTTATGGATTTATACATTTGAATTGATGAATTGATAGCTTTAATCAAAGGGATTTTTTCTTCCTTCTGAGCTAGCAAATGTAGTTCTTCAGCTCTTGTTATTATTCTTGCTTACATGCCTGTGTTTTTTTTCCTACTGAACCATAAAAAAGCTGTTTGGCATGTCTTGGGCTTAAACTCTATCAGTTCTTTGGGTGAAAAAATATTATATATTGGACCTAATGAAGGTATTTGTGATGATGCCCAAGATTTGTAATGTAAAGAAGTGAAAATTGCATTGAAAGAGAGAAGGACTAATTATCCATATGCTGCTTAGACACATATACTGCTTCAGCCTGGTTCACTTTTATACCCACATGGAATTGAACTGAGGTTGTTATTCTTGGCATAAACATACACGTAGGGATGTAAGTTTGAAAGCATTGGAGTTAAATGTTGTGGAATTAAAGATTAATTTTAAAAAACAATTCACATTGTTGATGTAGACTATGCTGTAATCTGTCCAAGACATGCAGTTGCAAAGTTATATGGAACCTATTCTGGCTACAGCAGTACAAACTAGCTTCAGTGTGCCCTTTTACCATGCAGTACAGGGTCCTTCCCTGGCTTTTGTGACTTTGCCATCATGAGGGGGATGTCACCTACTTCCTGCAACTTTTTAGGTCAAGTACCTTTTTTTAATGTTAAATCAAATGAAAAGTATTCAATTTTTAAGTGTTGCTGCTGTTTTGTTACCTGAAGCATTTGCCTGACAAAAAACAATCACTGAAATATCCCGTAAGACTTCCTCCCATCACCAGCCTGACAGCAGCGTGGTGTTTGGACTTAGATTAGTGGCTCATGATGTCTGCTCTTAAATCTTTTGATTCCTCTGAAAATTCTATTTCAATCATTTTTTTTTTCCTGTAAGATAAAGCAGCTGTTCTTGACAGTGATTTGGAAAACTTTGGTTAGGAGTCTTTATAAAACATGGCTTTATTGTTATCTTTATAAAACATGGCTTTACTGTTATGGGGGTGTTTTTTGGTTTGGTTTTTTTTTTTTAAATCATTTAATATGCAATATGTTGAAGTTGAGACAATTTCCCTAATTATTTTGCAGCTCTTTCATGGTTCAAAGAATGGATTAAAACTAAAGGAAGGAAAGTTTAGATTAGGTATTAGGGGGAAGTTTTTTACAGAAAGAGTGGTGAGGTGCTGGAACAGGCTGCCCAGAGAAGTAGTGAATGCCCCATCCCTGGAGGTGTTCAAGGCCAGGTTGGATGGGGCCCTGGGCGACCTTGTGTAGCTCCAGGCCTGAGGTTGGTGGCCCTGCCTGTGGCAGGGGGGTTGGAGTTCTATGATCCTTGGGGTCCCATGCCATTCTATGATTCTATGATTCAAAGGCAAAATTAAGGCAAAATTATACAACTGAGCTAAATAAACCTTGCAAAACCAGGTGGTATTTATTCCTCACTGTGATCATTCCTTGAAGTCTTCACTTGGCATGAAGCAGCAGCAAGTGACCATGTGATAGTGATACCTCCGTCTTGTTCTGACTGCTGCTAGGGAGCTGCCCCAAGGCCTGCAGCAGTGATTTGCCCCAGCATTTGGGAGTACTTCTTAATTAACTGTGCTTGGCTTCTATTTGCCCTCACTTTAGACTTCCCTAAACAGATTCCATTATGTGCCTTGTATTTCTGACAGCCTTCCATCCTACCTTCTTTGGGTTTGATTGAGATGAGAAGCAACACCAGGGCCAAGAAACAGATCAGAAAACAGACTTCATCAGGAGTGTGAATTACCATTCACTTTTATAGTTGAATGAAACATAAATGATCTCAGTTCTTCCATATGTTGTATTACCATTTCAACTAATGCAAGTGAAACAAATTTCTAGATGCAGTTAACTAGGAAAATTATTACAAAAAAAGCCATCTCACAAAAACTTGATTGATGCAGTAGCCTAAGTGACGCTTCCTTCTTCCTCACTGATTTTGGCCTTCGATGATTTGCAGGATTCAGTGAAGAGCATCCTCAAGTTTAGTCAGAATGAGCTGCATTGCAGAGTTTAAGCTGTAGTTTGATTGTTATGCAGCCTTTTATGCAAAATTAGAGCTTTCTGTTCAGTTAGAGCACAGGAAGTTCTGCACCAACGTGCGGAAGAACTTTTACCCAGTGAGGGTGAGGGAGCCCTGGGACAGGCTTCCCAGGGGGGTGTGGAGTCTCCTTCTGTGGAGATATTCCAGACCTGTCTGGATGCCGACCTGTGCAATATGAGCTAGGGAGCTGCTTTGGCAGGGGGTTGGACCCAATGATCTCTCGAGGTCCCTTCCAACCCCTATGATTCTGTGATTCCTCAGTAGGTAGTTCTGTGTGCAGTACTGTGCTGACGTGTCTGTTGCTGCCAGAGCTGATCTAATCCTGGAAACTTCATGGTCGTGCTATACTCAGCACTCAGATCTGAGCTACCTGACTCCTGGGAGAAGCAAGTTGAAGAATCTTCATAGCTGGTGCTGATAATCTGTAATCTAAATATAAATTGCCTGCAGACATTGCTCCTGAAAGGTAGTAGCTCTAGTGGTTGATGCTTCTTGTTTAACCAAATCTTGCAGTCTTGAACTTTATGTGAAACTAATAACAAGTTTATCTGAAGAGACTGGGGTGTGCTTTTGAAAAAAAAAAAGCATTCATGTCATTACAAAATGGCAGATAACAATTCCCAACAATACAGTTTTCACTATATCTCGCAGATGACATGTAATTATTTTCTCTTGATGCATAAATGAATTGTTGCATAAATGAAACAATTTTCAAATGTCTTAGTCTTGACAGAGAATAATAATTATATTTCACAGATGAATTTGATGATTGCAACTGTATTAACAGAAACCAGGGTTCAAAAGCACTGCAAAATATCCCCCACAACACCCTCTCCATTTACTACTTCACTAAAAGTTGTCTTTCAATATCAGGGGAAGTAAGAAATACACATCTAGGATTTTGAAATCCAAACTAAGTTGCTATTAACTTTATCTTACTGAAAAGTGAGGTATTACTAGTATGAAAGACGTCCAATATCTGGAATTCAGTCTGTGGAATTTTGCCACAAATAAAAGCACGCTTTGGAAGATCATTTAACCTTTCTGTTACCTGTGATCTAACCAAGGCACTTAATATGTAGCCCTCAGATTTCTGGCAGCTGAACTTTTAGTAAAGAAGCCTATCTTTTTTCAAGCTATCTTAAAAATTACATTCTTCTTTCCTCATCTTTTTTCCACATAAAGATTTCATTTCAATCAACAGTTCACTAAACTTTTCATTGCCTTCTTGAAGGATGTGTTAATTACAAATTAAGTTCCCATTCTTTCAGGTTTTTTTAGGTTGTCTAATGGGTAGAAGTTGATTCTGTTACTTTAAAGGAAAGGACTATTATAGTGCTTTTCCAAATAAAATAGTTTCCATGTAAATTTCCTTAGTCATCACTCTCAAACTGTTGAAGTCTGCCCTTTCAGTTTGTACAGTAAGTGTATGAAGCCATATGTTTACTATCATGTGGATTTCATTATTAGGACAGAAAAGCAGGGTTAGCTGGTAGAGTTTGGCTGATTCACTGTGTGTGCTAGCATCTGTGTTGGTAAATGAGTGTACTTAGTGACTGACAACAAAAGTGCCTGTTTGAGAAAGGATACTTAGATTTTATGTGGCAGTAGGAGTACAAGTAATGCCATCTAGTTACTCTAACAGATCCTGTGATAATAGAACCTCAACCAGTCTCTACAAATTACTTAATATGAATAAAATATTTATTTTTTTCCTTGTATAATAGATGAGCTATCTTAAAATAGTGCTATGTGAATAAACCCCTCTAGCTCAACAGCAAAATGCTCAAGTTGTCATTGTGTCTCTGTGTATGAGACATGACTGAATCAGTTCTACTGAATTCAACTGTAATAATAAGATCATAAGACTTGGGGATCTCAGTAACACCCAGGAAGGGCACCCCAGCATGTGCAGAAATACTCATTGGGGTAGTATATTCCAGGCTGATGTTTGTTAACAGGTATTAATTTTGGTTGTTGTCCTCAAATACAGCCCTAAAATCCTCTTCTGTGGGACGTGTGAAAACCCAGTTGTAGTACCTAATGTATTGTGTAAAGTAAAAGAAAGGGACTTCAAGCCATATAGTAGTATCTGGTGGTGGAACTGATTAGCATCAGTTGAAACACTGGCCCATACACTGAGAAAATAGATGTGAAAATAAGGTTACACTGTTTCTGCAAGAAATGGGTCGCTGAGCATGACCTAGCATGGGTCACAGGTTCTTGGCTACCTGAGTCTTTCATGAAAAATTATAAATGCATGCTAGCTTTTTATTGTTGCTTCTCAAAACATCTAAATTTGCAAACAGAAATAGATTTGACTCTTGATGAAAGAATTGTTTTGTAAGACTGAGGGGAAATGAATTATTAATAGTTAAATAATCACAATATTAATAATTAAATTGTAAATACAAGTTTAAATGCATGTTTTCCAAAGCTCAGTGAAAAATGATTTGCTAGAGGTGCACCAAATTAAAAGCACTGCAGAGACAACTGCCATGTCAGGCATTCTGCTTGGACAATCAGTGGATATCATGCCATCAAATCCTTGAGCTTCTTCAACCCTACATCTCTGTGTGCTGCCAGACCCATGTCGCTGTGTTCTGTGGCACAAAGTGCTTTTACTGCATAAAATCACAGGCTGATTTGGGTTGGAAGGGGCCTTAAAGCCCATCTAGTTCCAACCCCCCAGGTTGCCCAATGCCTCATGCAACCTGACTGTGAACACTTCGTGGGATGGGGCATCCACAGCTTCTCTGGGCACCCTGTGCCAAGGCCTCAACACCCTAACAAAGAAGAAATAATATTCTTCCTAATATTTAATCTAAATCTACCCTCTTTCAGCTTATTTGGGGAATGCTGTACAGTGGGACCTGTGTGAGGGAGACAAGCTTGATATTCTGCTGAAGGGAAAGAGAGGAGATTTGGTTTTGTTTCCAGGGGAAAGTGCATCATTCTCCCTAAACTCCTTTGGAGCATGGGAGGTATGAGATGAATTTGCATTATGCCAATCTATGCAGGATTGAGCTCTTATGGTGTGTACAGGAAGGGGCACTAACATGTAAAGCTACTGCAGCAGGTTTGATAGACCAGTGTCACACAACCTGTGCTCCATTTGGGTCATGAATTCAAAGCTCAGCTTAGAATGAGGGATATCAGAAATCGAGGAAGTTCCTCAAAACCTCCAGTGGCCTGTTACAGCTTTTGTGACATTCCAGGGAAGCAAGAATCACAGTGGAATTTCTCTAGGAATATTAAAGGGACCTTCTTTATACTGGAGCTTCAGAAGTAAGGGAGATGAACAGTAAGAGGATGCTTATTGGAATTACAGTACTCACCTGCAAAAAAAAGTCTTTTTTTTTTTTTTCATTCAGGAAAAGATTTGTAAATTGCATCTAGCATGTAGGAAGAAATAATTTGATATAAAGTTATAAGATGCAGTCAAAGCAGCAAATTTTACTGCAGAAGACAGATTTCTTTCAGCAATTGCTTTTCAAATCCTTGTTTTGTTTCAAGTCCTTTTCCAGCTATGTGTCTAAAGGCAGCTAGACCCACTTGCCTTTCTGAGGGAAGACTTCTGTAAAGTTTTTATTTAGCTTTAGAAGTTTCTTAAGCTTGTGAAGAATGTTTCAGGTTCTAATTTGGATGTTTATATAAATTGATCAGTTACCTATCCCCCAGGGACACCTGTTTGTACTAGGAGTAATACTTGAGTAACGTATGTGTATACGGTGAATCTATGGAAACGTAGACACAGTTGTATTACCATGTTCCCACACCAAATAAATCGTACTAATTATGCAGAAGTTTGTTTATCTATTGCAGCCTAATGATTTACTTCCTGACTCTAGTAGAGTGTATGATCCTTCATATAATTATGCTGCTGGCATCCTGAGCGATTTATTGATAGGGTTACTTTACAGAAGATAACACAATCTTCTATTTAAGACAGTCAGTTTAAGGTAATGATGACATTCATTTCCATGCAGCTTTGACTCATATGGACTGTGTTTTCAGCTGTAGGTTATCAGAAACACACAAATAATAATCTACTACTCATTTTTGAATGGCAACGAAATTTCAGTCAGAATATATCAGAAATATATCTGCATCACTGGCCTGAATGAACAAAGTGTAATACCCCTTTTAAAAGTAGGTGTATCAGTGTTATCATTGCTTTTTATAAAACAGGCAAAAACCTTCTTTGCTTCCTTGCATTATACCTAGTCTTTGGCTGCACAAAGCTCTTCTGACCTGGAATGGTCTCAGAAAAAGCTCATTTGTATTTTCAGTTTTCTAAGAAGTAAAATTTATCACTCTATTGTTTTAAATAAACCAGTAATAAATATTTAGGGAACTTCCGTGAAGATAACAGCTTCTCAGAAAAGAAGATTATCTCCCTTTAGAGCAGTATTAAATCCTTATTTTTCCAGCCTACAAATCAACCCTGAAACTATCATTAATTGCTGGCAATCCCCCCCCACCCCCAAAATCCCACCCCATTAAGTTAGGAAAGCACCAGGTTAAATGTTATTTCTCCAAAGAGCAGTGCTCAGTTTTTCTGCCAGGGGAAGAAATGTTAGCAATCATTAGTCATCACACTAAATGTAGCAGCTATACTGTTTAATCTTGTCTTCTTATATGCAGACTAAATAATTTTAGATTATTAATAAACATTTTATGACATGGACACATATACAGAAATCTGAAAAAACAGAATAAGAAGGTCCTTCTTTGAACACATAGTGTGCTTGGATTAATTTGGAAATTTAATTTGCTAGAGAAGTAGGAAATTGTTGTTTGCTTAAAACTTAAAAATATAGTCTGAGAAAAACTGGAATAGCTGTTTATTTGCTTAATGCTGTAGTTCTATTAGAGTGGACATGTAGTTTTCTTTTCCTAGGTAGACATAGTGCATCCAAATGAAGAACACTAACCCCTTGTAGAAACAAACTTTCAAATAATCAAAGACGACACAAAATCCAGTGTGCTCTGAGCACATTATTTACTAGCCTGTGCAAATTCAGATCTGTTTGGTCTAAACTGTTCCCATCTGGCTTAGCAGAGAGACATCATCTCCTCTCCAGATTGTGCTGAGGGTTTCAGCTGATTGCTGTCTTTTGTGCTAATAAGCACAGAACTCGTTCTGCCTAACGATGGAACTCTGTAACATGAACATCTGGGGAAGCACGAGGTGTCTTGTTAAAAGTCTTGCTATCTCCACATGTAGGAGTTCAATAAGTCCTTGATGGTGTGACAGTTTCTCTGATAACAGAATTAATTAGCAGGCTTCATCTAAAGCTCGGCTGCTCTGACGTGGTGTCTTCATGCAAAGGTCTCTTGGTTTGTCATCATAACTCTTGCTCTCACTGAAAACAGACACTTATTTAAAAATACAAGATAAAAGACGTTATTGGTTATTTTTTGGTCTTTCAATGTACCTGTGCAATTTTTAAAACAGTTGGGCAAACATTGTCCATTGTTGAAGATAACGACTTGGTAAGGCCTCACCTTGAGTGCTGTGGTCAGTTTTGGCCCCTCACTAGAAGAAAGACATTGAGGTGCTGGAGCCTGTCTGGATAAGACCAATGAAACTGGTGAAGGGTCTAAAGCACAAGTCTTATGAGGGAACTGGAGTTGTTTAATCTAGAGAAAAGGAGGCTCGATTGCTCTCTATAACTACCTGTTGTAGCCAGGTGGGGGTCAGTCTCTTCTCCCAAGTAGCAAGTGATAGGACAAGAGGAAATGTCCTCAAGCTGCACCAGGGGAGGTTCAGATTGGGTATTAGGAAAAATTTCTTCACTGAAAGGATCATCAAGCACAGGAACAGGTTGTCCAGAGAAGTTGTTGAGTCACCATCCCTGGAGGTATTTAAGAGACGTGTAGATGTGGCATTCAAGGACATGGTTTAATGGTGGATGTGGCAGTGTTAGGGTAATGGTTGGACTTGATGATCTTAATGGGCCTTTCCAACCTAAATGATTCTATATATGAAAATGAAAATGGTGAATGGGCAGAAGAAATGCCTGTACAAGTCAGCGTGTGGCTGAGAACCGCGTCCTTAATGAGATATATGGGCAGAAGCTTAGTTGGTATAAATCAGTATAGCTCCACTGAACTCTGTGTAGCTGGACTGATTTAAATCAACTAGGATCCAGGCCTGCTGCCATCAGAGACAACGACAAGCTACTTTCAAATTCAGCTTGAAGAGCCTGTAGAATCCAGCAAACTCCTGAATACTCAAACAGCTGAAGCTCCACACAGTACCACTGCTCAGATTTTACCCATTTAGTAACAATGGTGCAAGTGGTTCATTTAACAATGTTTTCCTGTTTCCCTTGAAGTTCTCTGTACCATGTATGGTTCCCAAGGCAGCTCTCTAGTATTCAGGTGCTCATAATACTCTGAAATTTATTTTGGAGTTGATATTTTCAAAGTGATGGGCAGTAAAAATGACGTATTTCTTCTGTCCTACAGGAGCATGTAAAAAAATGTTCAGCAGTTTGTAAAATACACCTGAGGTGCTGAGATAAACTTGGCAAATTGAGTGCTTCTTAAACTTGGATTTTAGCAGATTCCATATAGTTTGGAGGCTTATATTAATTTTTTTTTTTTATGAGCTAGACAGGTAATGTATACAGTCTCCACCAAAAATGTTGTGGGGAACATTATGTTTTGGTTTTAAAATGGGTCACAGTGGGAATGGGAACTGATGTTCCTGTGAGTGCAGCCTGCCCATTCATGTGTGACTAAATAAATAAATAAAAAGATGAACTCACCAGCTACTTTCCAGGCAGGTAAGGCTGTCCTATTAAATTATTATTTAAACTGTGTTAACCCACTTTATGGTTAGTCACTTCTATTTCATCAGGTTAACTAAAACTGGAGTTTCAGATGTTCCCAACACTATTGTTCAGTCTTCTCTTTGGAGCAAGGCATTCTGTGCACCATTATGAGAAGAGGAATCTCTCCTCTCCCCTCCCCACCCGC
>VZTU01007404.1:30064-51973 GCA_013400835.1 Zapornia atra
TCCCCTCCCTTTTTAAGGAAATAATTTATCAAGTTGAATGAATGAAATTCCATTTCCTTCAACTCTCTAGAGGTAACAGCAAGGATTATGACCCTAATAACAGCACTGCTGAACTGTAAAAACTGATCAAAATGTTTTCTTGAAATTTAATTGCCAACAAAGCCATGAACTCTGCTCACCATGGTGGGGAAAGTCATTAGGCTCAGCTTAGGCAAAAAGATTAGTGTATTGAGGCACTAGCTGTTAAGAATAAGCTGTTCTTTTATATATGCTTGAGTTGACTAAATGGACTTATATAGTGCCAAACTATTCTCTATATTAGATGATAATGCCACATTATGCAAATTAATTCTCTGAAATGTGAGCTGTGTTTGTAATTGTCTTTATTAATGACCTGCCTGCTGATCTTAACAAAATAGGTTATCATAATAGTAACAGAGAAGCCTGGCTTTAAGGGAAGGAGACAGAACTGGCAACAAATCTGAAGTGATAACCACTTTCTAGGTGGTTTGCTATTGAGACTTTTACATGTGGCAGGGGAGCAGCCTCTGTCAATGTGTGTCAATATGCATGGCAACTTTTCATTAAGGATTTGGGGGTTTTAATCAGAGCTGTAGATATCTCTATGATATGGTAGATTCAAGTGGAAGATTATAGTGGAAGTCCATGAAGTTCAGAACAACATAGACATTTTTTTTTAAATATTCACTTAATTTGTTTAACTTTACAGATGCCACTGTTTTAGAATTACAACAAAAACAGGAGTTTGCATGCTTCTCTGTTTTAGTGATGCATTATTAGCCTCTCCAGATTATAGGTTCAGGTAGTTTTCAGTTGTTTTACAAAACCAGAGTTTTCTTGACAGTCTTGTTCAAGACATAATTAGAACAATTAAGTCATTTTAGGTTAATTTCAGCAGCAAAGAAACCCATAGACTTTAAAAGGAGCAGGATCAGCTTTGAACTAAGCTTAGGCATAAATTCTTCTTATTTCTTTGAAGACACAAATAAAGTCTCTCACATGGATGGATTTGCTAGTTAATTATCCACAGCATCTGCAGGGGCAGAATTTGGTCTTATGCCATTTAAGGTTTGGCAAGACAGATATATGGCTCTGCACTCAGAAAATTGCATCCTTGCTAAAAACACTTTGACATCTCAAATTACCAAGAGCCAGATGCTGTTTTGGTGGACTTTTGTGGTCTATTGCAAAGTGACCACACATTCAGCACCAGGTTATGTGTGTTGGTGCTTTGGAAAATTTAGAAATTCTTTCAATTCTTGCTGAAATAATTTTCCAATCTCCTGGAAATAGGTAGAGGTTTTCCTACAATAACAAAATACTGTTGATATGGAGTTTGAATGGCAAACTTCTGATTTGGAACTGTACCTAACCAAGGTTTTAGGGGTGTACAGCAATAAAATTGGAGATTGACCTGCATAGATGGCATAGGTTGGAAGGGACCCCAAGGACCATAGAGCTCCAACCCCCCTGCCACAGGCAGGGCCACCAACCTCAGGCCTGGAGCTACACAAGGTTGCCCAGGGCTCCATCCAACCTGGCCTTGAACACTTCCAGGGACGGGGCATCCACTACTTCTCTGGGCAGCCTGTTCCAGCCCCTCACCACTCTTTCTGTAAAAAACTTCCCCCTAATATCTAATCTAAACCTTCCCTCCCTTAGCTTCACTCCATCCCCCTTGTCCTGCCATTGTCTATCCTTTTAAAAAGCTGAATCCCCTCCCGCTTATCAGCTCCCTTCAGGGACTGGCAGGCTGCAATGAGGTCCCCCCGCAGCCTTCTCTTCTCCAGGCTGAACAAGCCCAGCTCCCTCAGCCTCTCTTTGTAGGGCAGGTGCTCCAGCCCTCTAATCATGTATCAGAGCTAATAGGGATGCTCTCCACATACTGAACACAGTCTCATCCATAGCTTTCCTTCCAAAATGCTTGAAATGACCAGTGTTGCTCTTTGTTAAAATGTGCATGTCATTTCTAGTCTAAACGTTGTCCATGATTATTTACCAATCTCTAAATGCCTTTTTTTTTCTTTTTTTCTTTTAAAACTTGGCTTTAGAACTCTGCTACTGTTTTATACTGGTGAAATACTGTTCATTTCATTGCTGCTCTGGCTGATAGTGTTGAAAGTGCAGTAGCCCCACTTTGTTAGCATCATCTCCGCATTCCTATTATTGAGATTGAGGCTACTGGGGAAAGGATGGTATTTTTCACCATTTTGGGAAGTGTTACCGCTCCCTGAGGAAATGCAAACATCCCACACTCAGTTACTTTATTCAAGTGTAATTTAAAACCAGCTCTCAAGCATAATGGGATGTTACAGCCAATATTTATTTTTCTTTCATTAGATAAATAGTATTAAATTGCAATCCTTGAGAAAATTGTACAGACTGTATCACATCTGAATGTGTTTGAGCTTGAGTCTCGCTCAGGCAAATTCTCATCATATTCAAATAACCATCATTATGCAAATAAGAACATTCTCATTGCCAAGCAAGTTTAAAATGGATGTTTGTTTTTTATCATGATGAATTATCTTCCTCCTGGTAGCAGACAGCTACGTGCAGCTCGGAAGAGCAGTACAGGTCCTGTTTATTCTTCAGACTTTTTTTTGCCAGTTGCAAGCCAATTTTTTTGCTAGCTAGTATAGGCTTTGATTGTTCTTCTTTCCATGTATCTTGCCTGAAAACCAGCCCAACCCAGCTTTTCTCATCACCCAAGATTATGGCTTTTTGATGTTACCATGAACAAACCTTTTTTTGTGAATCAGGCAGTAGCAACCTGAGGTTGTCCTCTCCCATAGGCAGGCCAGCATTTCATACCAGTGTGTGTATACCCTGTGACTGAAGAGCAAATCCTGGATGTAGTGCTTAGCTTCTGCACTTACCCAGACACTACAGGGAAGAAATGAATATTTCTTCTATCCACCTTTGGCCTGCAAATCAGCTGTGAACAGTTTTGGAGCTGTTGCAGGTTTAAAACTGAAAAGATCTCTGCATTCTTAAGGGCTAACTACCCTTTTTTTTTAACCCAAGATGAAGGGAGTAATTTCCCAGCAATTGCAAATCAATTGACTTTGGTACCCAAATGCCAGTGACTATCTCTTCTTATAGAATAGACAAATCTCAGCTTTAATACAGTGTCTACAAAGACAGTTAATAGCTGAGTAAGGTCCTTGTGCAGAGTTAGACAAAGTTATTTCTTGAAAATTCTCTATCTATAGTAGTTCCAGGACTCTCATCTCCTTCATGTAACAGGGCCTCTGCTACACCCTGTGTTCAGCTGTACCTGTGGCAAAGGATGTGGTTTGACATCGTGGGAACTGGCAGCTCTCCCAGCCCATCCCAAGTCTTCACACACTGATCTCTTATCTCTGGTTACCTTGAAGGTTCTCTTGGTTTGCAAAAAATCCCCTCACCAAATACATCAGGCAATATGTTTATGTCTTGTTTCCACCCTGGAACAACTTACTGGAAGTGTTTCATATTTAAAATATGATTCATTTGTTCTGCATTTCTGACACAACCTGAACAATGGAGTCCTAGTCATGGCTAAGGGCCCATCCACTGCTGTAATTAAAATGATGTATAAACTAGTAAAATATGGGTCACAAAGGCAAAGGAAAGGACTGTAGTAACACTTAATTTTTTGTTTGACTGTTTTCTGCAATATCTACCCAAATACCATCAAAAATGTTACTTTAGTGGGGGCCAGTCTACGTGGCAGAAATACACATTAAGTCCTCAATTTGCAGAATGTTGACTCACAATGAACATTTTAAGACTTTATTTTGATGTTTCTTGTACTTATTTTCCACAGGACATGAAAACTGAGATTAAATATTCCTCTATATCAGAGGTAATATACAAAGTTTGCAAATTGCAGTTTCCTTCTATAAAACAAGGCTCTTTTCTGTGAGCCACTTAATTCTATCAGTGAGTGCCTCAAGGTAGAAATTAATTACAATTCAGAAAAGCGTAAATAAAAGGTTGCAAAAGTCATCTTCATTTTTTTCCTTTTTGATGTATATGTTGTGCAAAAGGGAATGGTAGTTGTAATAACAGTTTTAGGATTTGGCCAAAGCTTAGGATCTCTCCATTATCACATTAATTCTTAATACTTAAAAATAAATGGATCATTATGGAGATGACAAAGTCTCACAAAGATTTCTTAATCACTTTGTTAAGCTATTACCAGATTCCTCTCTCATCTGTGCAGAAAATGACTAATTTTTAGTCCAGTTACAGACACTGCAAATTAAACGTACTGCCTCATTTATTTACAACGAACAGAGGTGCAAAATGAAACATGACAATAGAACTAATATCTGTTGTAGGATGTATTTTATGGAGACGATGGTCCATTTAACTTAAGAAATACTAGTCCTGTGAAATCATAAGAACTAAATCTCATCAGCATACCAACTTTTCATGATACAGAGCTCAATATAAATCCACCAGTCTCTGTCTAAACCTAAGATTCCATAGGTTCTTCACTCAAAGAAATGTCTCCAATCTATCATACATTAAATTATTTTTAATTTTTGCTTCTGTAATATTTAGAAGACAAAAGGTAGGCAGCAGGACTAACTCCTTTTATCCCAGCTTTACAGAATTTTGTTAAAGCAATGAACAATAAATAACAAAACCAATCTCCCTCACATTTGATTAACCACAACCTTCCATGACCTTTCTGTTCTTTTCTCTCAGTTTTTCTGCCAAGCACACTGAGGATTAAGAAATCAAAATAAATAGCTGGGAAAGAAGTACTTAATGCTCTGCAGAGTCATAAGAGAATGTGTAAGTGAGCTGTAGGCCAAGAGTTCTTGTTATGATAGCAGCATTGCTCCTGCTTGTATTTACAGTGAATGTTACAGCTTCTGTAAATTAAAAATGCCACCAAACTACATAAAAAGGAAATGTAATCTATAAATAGCTACTTTATGCACATGGTATCATTTCCAGTTCAGTTAACCAAAAAAGATTTTTCATCCTCTAATCTAACAGTTTATCCCATGAAGTTATGTCAGCATGCAAGTATGTGCTACAGGCCAAAATCTGCTTTCATTTATATCTTTGTAAGATCACTAGCTTAAAAGAAGTTGAACAGGATATTTTCTATGACCAGATCCTATCCCTAGCCACTTTTGTGTGTGATCTTGAAATAACCACAGTTCCTAATGGATGCATACAGTTGCTAATGTGTTTTATTTATTAAAAGAGTGATTTGTGTGTATTCTCTTTTAGCAGAGCAGTTACATGTCCCTCAGATTACCCTTTGAACAGAAGATCTGGTTTAGAGTGGATCTTCACAGATAGGTGCAATAATGAGATTTACATTACATTTCTAAGTGTTTGTATTTGACATTTTAGGCTTTTTTTTTTTAAAATACTTTAGAATATATGAGGATTCTTGGAGATACTGAATACAAGAGGAGAAAGTCTTGGGAGGGAATATTAAATTTTGTAGCCTTTTCCAGCAGCATTGCTTTGGAACTGCTTGCTCCCATCGACCACGGAGCGGATAATCAAATTTGTACTTTTAGCTTTAACACACAGCTAAATCCTGGAGTGCTCAAATTTGCTTTGTTTTGGGAGGATCAAAGATCTGGCTGAGGTTTTGTATGCAGTATGCTGTCTGGTTTCACTTTGATTCAATTAGGAAATAGATGATTAGCTTTTACAACACTCATGAGGTCACTTGGATGGAGTTAATGAAGAAACAAAAGGTGTAATAAGGCAGTGCTCTTTTCTGAGTGACTAATGTTTGAAGGGAGAACAGCTCTATTAGAAGCAGACGAAAGGGGAAGAAAAACATACATCAGGTTTGCCCCAACCATTTCCTGACATGAAGCCTTAGTTTACATGAAAAATCAACCACAAATGCTCACTGTAATGAAAAGATACAGATTTTAAGTTCGTAATTCTTTGGTTTGGACTTAGAAAAAAATAAGTTAATGCCATTAAACTGTTGCAGTCTCTACAGTTTGAAAAAAATCACACTTGAATCTGAAAAGTATTGACAAAGAGTAGGGTGGAGAGCAGTCCTGCTGAACGCTTACAACTCCTGTTAAAATCTGACTAAACCTTTTATTAAAAAAGGGATGTAGAATAGCCCACCTTGTGTTAGAAGGTTAGTGTATACATGCACCATACTTTCCATAGGTCAAGAATGAATAGTTACATTTTAAAAAGGAAAAATTAACATACTGGATAAATAAAAATTTATTTCTGTTTTCCTTTATTTTTAATGGAAGGAACATAGAAGCCAGTGAGTTTTGATCAATGGGACAGAGTCTGGCTGGAGGCCTGTATCTAATGGAGTCCCTCGAGGATTGGTACTGGGACCAGTACTATTCAATATATTCATTGATGGCCTGGATGAGGGAATACCTCATAAGGAACACCTGAGGGAACTGGGTCTCTTTAGCTTGGAGAAGAGGAGACTGGAGGGTGACCTTATTATTAATGTTTATAAATATGTAAAGGATGAGAGTCAGGAGGATGGAGCCAGGTTCTTCTCAGTGATGGCAGCAACAGGACAAAGGCCAATGGGTGCAAGCTGGAGCAGAGGAAACTCCATGTGAATGTAAGGAGAAACTTTTTCACTGTGAGGGTGACGGAGCCCTGGGACAGGCTGCCCAGAGAGGCTGTGGAGTCGCCTTCTCTGGAGACATTCAAAACCCACCTGGACATGTTCTTGTGTGATTTAGTCTGGGTGACCCTGCTCTGGCAAGGGGGTTGAACTAGATGATCTTTCGAGGTCCTTTCCAACTCTTAATGTTCTGTGGTTCTGTGGTTCTTTTGATAGTCTAATAAATCACTTTGTTGAGGAGTGCAGAGCTTTACCAGTCACTATCTACAATGACTTTGGGAAGAAAACAACTTGTTATATAGCTTGAGTGTTACAAATAGTCCATTTTCCTGATCAGACCAGTGAGAAAGTTTAGCCTAATTTAAACTACCATGTTGTGGTGTAACATTTAATCCAGTGATGTTTATAACAGACTTCACAACCGGGACCAATACTTGTTTCAAATGTTGTCATTTTTGCTAAGCACAATAGTGTCTTAGTCTTACTGTCCTGATGCATCAGAGTTGTTACACTATGCCACATTCCTAAGTGAAAATGTTGTACTAAGCTGACGTACAGAGAGTAGAACAAACAAATGAAAGTGAAATCAGCTGCCTTTAAATAAAATAAGAATTGCAGGAGGATGGAGCTTACCTTGGTGAGCTCCATTTTATAATGACAGTTGTTTTATGATGCCTTTTACTGACCATGTGTTTAATCAGTATAAGACTCTAATAATGTAACAAGATCCTGCAATGTTTTCCGACAAGTACTTGTAAATTTTTCTGGAATACTACTTGTTAAACAAAGATTAAATGTGGCTATTAAAAGCTGGCAGTAATGTTCCAGGAAGAGAGCTTTATTTCTGCACAAGAAATGGGTACTGGGAAAGGATTGTTAAATTCTGTAAACTTAAAAAAATGAGGTAGTGACAGAAGAGCTATTACTTTATATAAATAGTCCAATAAGCAAAATTGCACTTGCCTTGGACTACACGACTGTGAGATTCTCAGCTGCACTCAGAAAGCAGGGGAAAATTGTGTTCATTTCTATATAGCATCACTTCAGATAGAATAATATGAACTGCATCAATAACATGTCCTAATTGATACTGTTTGATTAAATCCCCTAAACATGCATTGCTGAGACCATTACATACTGTGTAATGGTGGCATTAACCTGCTAATGTCAATTAAAGCTTCTGGTATAAAACCAGTTGAAAAAATGCCTGATATAATTTAAGATTTAATTTGCTTTCTAAACCACAGATTAGAAAATCAAGTAGTGCCAGATGACAAATATCCTCACTCCCACTGATGATCAGATATGCACATAAAAAGCCTTTCTGACCCGTATGTAGCCACCTGTATGAGCTGATGGTCATTATAGAACTAGACAGTTCACATCCTTGACCTTAGAATAAGAGTTAGAAGGTTGCAGTGCTGCAGAATAACTACCTAAGGACTGAACAAACACAGAGCATATCCCAAAGTTATACTTCTCACAGGAAAGAAGGTTAAGCTGATAGTGATAAATGAGATGATCAACTGCATGATAGAAATTGTGTGCCTCAGAAGTTTGAAGTCAGCAGTTAATCATGTGGTTGAAACATAAGTCTGTGGGACAGAAAAATCATTTCAGATGCCATATAAAGTCCCAAGTTTTGCCTAGGTTTGAGAGGACTGACTTGCACATCTCCAGCACAGGCTAAGTTATAGCACAACAAAGAATAGAAATGACACAAGTCTGGAAGGAGAGGAAATAGAAAAGAACTGAACTGTCTTGCAGTGGTGGAGAGTCTAGGTACTGATTACCTAGTCACTGTTGAGTGCTGTACATAAAATTAGCCTAAGAAAAAGACTCCAAAATCCCTCCCATCTGAGTGCCTTTACGACTAGATTTAAGAGGTGTTACACTGTCATACTCCTGATAGGAAAATGTCATTTTTAATTGTCTTTGAAAATTATTCCAGGGTTGTTCAGACTAGATGTAGATATCTGCTGCATGTTGCCAGTTGTGTAATTCAGTTTTATATCTAGATTTATGTGACTTTGAGATGAAGAATACTTTTGTTCTAATCCTGGCATACAAGGATACATTGATACAGCTTGCTTATTTCTGGAGATCCATGAAAACAAACTCAGTAATGCAGTGACAAGGTCCATCTATATATAACTATTTTTACAAACTTCAGATGATCCATTAACAGCAACTCTCTCTCTCTCTCTTTTTTTCTCCCAGTTCTCCTGACAAATTTCTTGTAAAGGCTTTTGATGCTCATCCAAAGATATAATCTTACATTTTTCTCCTTGTGCAAATCACAAGACAGACCTTTGAAGTTAATCCTGTTTTAATGATATAAACTGATACTAGTTAGGTGAGAATCAGGTGAATTCCTTAAGCCCAAATAATGAAATATTTCTCTTTAAAAAAACAAGGCCAAATAATTTCTTTGTAAAACTAATGAAGTAATGATTTTAGAAGATAAAATAATTCAGAAAGAAATTAATTATTTATACCCCTTAAGCTTTTTATATAGCCTGCTTAAGAGCTATAAAATAATGCTAGAAACAATATCAGTTCTGCAAAATATAAAATGAGGGTTTGCTCTGCTTTTCCCCACCACTATCTTTTTTATATTCAACACTAGTAGAGACCCCAGTGCCAGAAGAGGAAGGATAACTTTATTTACTATGTCCCTCTAAAACTTTATCAACATTTAGGATAGAGATGATATAAAATGGGAGACACTTTAAGGGTCATTTTTTAAACTTTTCTTACTTTTCTTATATAAGAACTTGCTATATAATTTTCCATTATAAGTATTGGTATATGAGGTTTGACACCTTACCCTTCCATGTGGATCTGGTGGCATCAGTATACTCAGTTTGGCTGTAGACTCTGTGGCCTCTAAATGAAAGATTATTCCTCCAAGCAGTGATTTGTGGTATGTCACTTTTCTCTTGAGAGAGGTGGGAAGGATGGTTTCCCCAACAGAAAGCAGAAAGGTAAAAGTAGAACCTGCATCAGACTCCCCCTTTTTCCTTTGTATTCTTTATTTGGAAAGGGTAAAGCACATTTAACCATCTTAATCTTTTATTGGATGGATTTCTTGTGAAAATCAAGAAGTCTAGGTCAAAGTAGAAGACAACCCAAAGAATTCTGTGAATGTCTTTTATCTAAGACTTTGTTGCAATAGTTGATGGTAATTGGTGCCTAAAAAGCTTTTTGTATATAACTACAGTGATATGAGTCAGTCCTGTGTTAGTGGAGTTTTCATGATAGCTTTGAGTGCTGCTTCAACATTCTTACTGGGAGTGTTTCATGGAGATTATTATTCTTTTATTCATCTCTTGAAGGTCACCTCTTTTAAGTGTAGCTCACTAGCCACAAACCAGGAAGGAGAGAATTTAGCTGTAATCTCAAAGTAAGCATAGGAAATATCTTCCCTGGGATTTTAGCTTTACTCATGAGTGTGTTTTGAAAACAATTCAAACACTAGCAGTAATGCTAATTGCCAACCCTCTCAGCCCCAGGTGACTCTGCTGTGCCTACTTGGCAAAGTCCTGCTCCTTGCCAAACCCAGCTGTAGGGGTTTACTTCACAGACCAACTTCTTATCTGCACCCAGATACCTACAGGTGATAAATGATGAGCAGCTGTAGCTAAGTGGGGTATGGACGAGTTCAGCCTTCCCCAGTCAGGACTTTGGGAGGGTCAGGGGTTTCGTGCTGTTGCTGGGTGAGGGTTGGTAGCCTTTAAAATCTCAGGGAGAGGAGGCAGGTGGAAATGATTCTTTGTGGGTGGCAGGATTTCTCACACACAGCCAATCAGGTATCTTGCTAGAGGTTTAATTGCATTTAAGACGTCTAGGCCTTTCTGTTTTCTGTAAAGGTTGTTCTACAGAAAAGTGATTTCTCCCTGTTTTAGGAACTCAGGACCAAGAGTTTCAGACAGACAAACAAGCTTCAGAGAGGTAAGGAAGTAAAAATCATTGTATGTAAGTGAGGCTTTGACAGAGATGCAGGATGTTGTTGCGTTAACTATGCTTGTACTATAGACAAAGTATCAGTGACTATAGCAGTTCATATGATACCTTCTATCTACTGACTTTTAAAAACCCACAGGACCTTCAAAAGTGTTGCACAACAAGAAGTACAGAGGATTAATTGAGTCCTTGTACTTCTGATAACTGTGTCTCTCTGTTGCCCTACTGCTTTTATGTGCCTGGGTAGTTGAAGTAAGATAATACTGAATTTATTTCACTGATACTAAAAGACTGCTTCCCAAAGAGGTTCATGAATGTGCTATAAGCTTAATAATTCTGTTCTTCCTGTGGCCTGAAGGAATTGAGTGTTGATCTTCCTAGGAGAGAAACAAATATGAAAAATCTTTCTATGCTACCTATAGATCTTTTGAAAGAGTTATCAGTTGTTGTCTACATCACTTAAGTATTTTTGGTAAGTTGCTGGAAATGCTAGAAGTAAATCATAACTTGTCCTATTCTCTTTTAAATGGCTGAAGGCTTTAGATAAGCTGAGTTGTGGGGGATTTTTTAATTAATTGCCTGCATTTTTAATAGTGATACCTTCTCTTCTTAGTAATATTTTCTTTTCATTCCACATGTAGCATTTATATTTTTTATCAGATATAACTGATAAATGTGTCTAGCAACATTCAGAAATGCTGATATGAACTTGTCCATTGGGCTTCTGGTAAGCACTGAGCTAATGAGGTTTCTTGGTGGTTTTTGTGGATTTCTTGCT
This sequence comes from Zapornia atra, assembly GCA_013400835.1. Classification (NCBI taxonomy): domain Eukaryota; kingdom Metazoa; phylum Chordata; class Aves; order Gruiformes; family Rallidae; genus Zapornia; species Zapornia atra. Next base: position 41,416 of record VZTU01007404.1, read on the forward strand.
TAGATTTTTAAAAATAAAATCTGTAGTGACTCTAATGTGTCTTTAAAGTGTTATGAGATAATGTCTATCAAGGTGTAATTACTCTTAAAGTATCTTTTTCCTCATATTTATCCTTTTACACTTTATCTGCTTACAGGTATCATAATGCCATTCATGCTGGTCAGGGAAACATGTAGAACCATATTTAGTTATGCTGATATAAAAATCTCTTGCAAGCCTAGGTCAGTTCAGATGGATTCTTATTTTGGAAGAATAGCAGGAAAAGCAGTTCAAGGTAGCATGATGAAGTGCTTTTGTCTTTCAGTTAGTAATGGCTTTCTTTCTATATTTCACTCTTTGTTACAAAAGTTGATACAGAAAGAAGAGTTTTACAGTGAATAAAATAGAAAACCCTTTGTAAAATTCTGCTTGTCCTCTGCATGGTGTTAGTGGACATATAAAGCTAACTGGAGGAATGAGAGCATGGAACAATAGACTTCCTAAAAAAACCTCTCAAGAAAATCTAGGGTTTGCTCCTAACTGTGCTCTGATACTTTATGATCTGGCTGTGTTACTTCATTTCCCATTCTGTTTAAAATTTCCACCTCCTTAAGAAGGAGAAATAAGAATGCAGCTATATTTGTAAGCCATTCTGAGGTATGGCTGTAAATTGAATGCAATGCATTATTACTGGATGTAAATCAGAATAATGATCATGACTCAGGGCATTTCCTGGGAGCATTAACTCCTCAGAAGATGTTTGCTCCTGTTCATTAACCTCAGGAAAAACTAGTTGTTAATGACCTTTGGCACTAAGGTGCTTTTTGAGCTGTGTGCTTGCCTTCAGTAGACTCTGAGGTGGCAGCTGAGAACTCAGTTTGTTATGTTATGCTTTCAGAGAATTTTATTTTTGTGCTCATGTTGCAGCATGATTGGGCATTTGCATGGAGATAATACCCTCAAATGTTAGATTTAATCAAGGTTTCAGAGAAAGTAATCTAGAATCTATTAAAACCAGATGCTTCTGAGCCTATGGGACCAGTTGGATACAGGTCAGGCCCTAGGAACCTCTGCAATGGAGGGCTGTGTGGAGAACAGCTGTTTTGCAGCAGCAAAGACAAAGCTATTACATCCAGGATCAGAGCCTGTGCCTATTGCAAAGGATATACCAAACTTCAGGCAGCTTCTCCCAGTAAGGACTGGCTTTGCTGCAACAGTGATGGCAGCATTCAGTTTGGTATGTCCCTTACTCATCCTGTACAGGTTGGAAGAGGATGGGTAATGGATAGACTTGTGTTCTGGATAGCTGCAGCTTTATATTCACAAATAGAAAACGTATTCAAGATCTGGTGGCTAAAGTAGTCATAGACTTATTTCAGTGCTACAGGAATATAAAGATATTTTTGGTAATTAATACTACAGAAAATGTTCTGTTCTTGAAGTCTCTGTGTGTGTAAGTGTGAGTAACACCCTGGGTGATGGCCCACATTATGATAAGACAAGCTATGGGGAGGAAGGGAATTTGCAGATGCAAGTATCCTGCAGAATTAACATTGTTCTTCCCAAGGAAAGAATAGTTAGTCAGTGTTCTTCCTGTGCTTGCTTTCTAATGCATTTTAGCTGAATGGCAGCTGTGGGAAGGCCTTTAGTTACAGAACAACAGGCTGTTTCCAGTAAGATGTCTGACTGATGTTTGGTTATTTGGGAACTCCTTGTTTATATATGAAACTTTTTCTTTGAGGGACACTTTTTCTTCCTATGTAACTTTGTACTGAGGAATAGTAATACCAAAATATTTTGGAGGCTAGAGGGTCATGGGAATTCACAGATGTTCTGGTTTGTGGTTGGTTTGGTGTTTTAAGTTGCCTTGATGTTAACCTATGTTTTGTGGTCGCTCGAGGAGATGCCACTTTGACTCCCTTTGCCTGTCCTCAGCCAGCCTCCATGGCAGGACTGTTTCTCCTATGGTACACTAGAGAGCAGTATCAACTCAGTGCAATCTAGTTAAAAGTTTACATTCAATTTTCCTAGTAGAAATGGAAAGAGAGAACTCAACTTTCCCTCTCTCCACGCAGGTTTCTGTAGGCTCTGGGCATTGCTGTGCAGCTTTTATTCACAAAACCAACGTAGCAGCCAGGAAACTTGTGCTGCTTCTGGGGGCTGGGGACTGCTAATTAGAGCAGCAGCATTGTCAGACTGAATGCCAGTAACTCCCTGCAGGTGGAATTTTAGGCATCATAAGGTAGTTCCTGATAAACCCAAGTTAGGATCAAGCCAGTAGAAAATGAAGCTTTTTGCTAATCTCTTGAGCTATCTTATTGCTGTAAATTCATTGCAGGTTCTAATCCCTGGGCTTCCCAATTTTGCATGTAACTTATCTTTGATGGAGTCATGTTTTCAGAGTTGGAGGGTTTTTTTCCCACATGTTCATTGAGCTGGTGTAATGTCATCAGTTCCTTTCTCCAGCAGCTCCAACTGCAGGGAGAGCCAACATGTATGTGGAGAAGGCTAAAATAGTCTCTGTCTTTGGTTGCTTCCGCCTGTTTACTGACTCTGCAGTTTCAATATGAAACCTACTATAATGTGGAAGCTGTTTCCAATACATAAGGGCTTCCTACCATATGCTCTCCCATCTGTGAGAAGAATGAGGTTTGGAAAAGCAGAAATTTCAGTGAGTGACTGGAGTTGGACTGTGTGCAGTATCTGCCTGCTTTAAGGAAGTCTTGAAGTAAATATGTGTATTATACATGTCGTGAGTTCTTCTACCTCCTGTTTATTCCTCATTGTGGATCAAACATTTTCAGTGCAAAAAATAATGGTTATGTGGTCTAGAGAATTAGTGAAGCTGAAGCCATCTCAAGAACTGTCATTCAGTAAACTGTTTACAATTGCATCAGAATCAACATGAGCTGCATCAAGAACAGGGTGGCTAGCAGGTCAGTGGGAGGAGATTCCTGTCCCTCTAGTCTACTCTCCTGAGACCCCCACCTGGAGTACTGCACCTAGCTCTAGGGTCTCCAGTATAGGAAAGGCATACAGCTGTTGGAGCAAGTCCAGAGGGTGGCTGCAGAGATGACTGTGGGCTGGAGCATCTCCCCTGTGAAGACAAGCTGAGAGATTTGGGCTGCTTCAGCCTGGAGAGAAGGCTCTGGGGTGACCGAATTACAGCCTACAAATACTTAAAGGGGTCCTACAGGAAAGTGGGAGAGTGTGTTCACCAGGCAGTGCAGTGATAGGATAAGGGGCGATGGCATCAAGCTGAAAGGGGGTAGGATTGGGTCAGACACTAGGAAGAAGTTCTTCCCCGTGAGGGTGTTGAGACACTGGCACAGGGTGCCCAGAGAGGCTGTGGGAGCCCCATCCCAGGAAGTGTTTAAGGCCAGGTTAAATGGGGCTTTGGGCAACCTTATCTAGTGAAGGGTGTCCCTGCCCATAGCAGGAGGGTTCGAACTAGATCATATTTGAGGTCCCTTCCAACCCAAAGTGTTCTATGATTCAAGTGGCTTTTTGGCCATTAGTGATGACTGATGCTTTGAAGAAGATATACCTCTGGTAAAGATTAACCACAACAATCTGTTAAATGCAGGTGATGTCACAACTTCTTTAAGATTTTCTGCCAAACTCATGTACCCTGGTTGAGTCTGATATATCTAAGTGAGGCTAGAGCAGGAAGAGGTCTGTACTATATATCTTAAACAACTTTCCTCCTGCAAATCAACAAGCAGAAAATCCCACAGAAGGAGGGAAAAAGGGGAGCTGTTTAATTTTAAATGTCTTTATGGAAGTTACCTTTAAATCTTACGAGTTTCTATATTACAGAGATGAATTTTGGTTATATGTTATGCATATATCTGATGATACTGAAAGAATGATATTAGTAAAACCACATTTAATATTAAAAATTATACTTTCTTATATGCTAGTTTTGAATCTGGTTCTAGATAACTACTAATTTTACTACACTTCTAAAAATCTTTCATTCATAAATAGTTTATAAAGAGCCAATAAATTATTAAACTCTAATAGCATTGCAACATGGATACAATACTAAAAACACTAATAAGCTTTTCAGTGTTGGGTATTACCTATGAGCAGATGACAGGATCCATCACACAGAATAATGGTTTACCCTTCATTAAAAATCTTAGACTTGTGCTTTGTAGATCAACCCTTGATGTGATATGTAGATCAACCCAAAAATGTGATATGCTACATGTAGAGTTCAGTGTGCACACACAAATATTTTGGAAAAACACTGCCAATATTTTGGGCAGCAACAATTTTTCAATGGCCAGAACAGAGCAAGTTCTGAGAAGTATTTTCTGTGGCCTTCAAAGCAGCGTTTGCTTAGCTAACTTCATTAATCCTGTTCTTCTTGAAACCTATTAAGCAGCATGGCCAGTCAGCATGCTTTATGGGGCTATACTGACTCTATTTTTACTACAAATTGAAGTCTTTACAAACTGGAAGTTCTGTTTTGTTTTTTCTAACACCTTTGTTTACTCCATCTTGACGCTTCCACTTGTCACTTCTTTCAGTAGATGTCACTTCTTGCTTAATTTTTGAGGAGAAAAAGTGTGTCCTGTAATGCTGGATGCTGTAGCAAGCCTCCCAGAGCGGATGCAGCACTAGAGGTCACTAGCACTCCATCCTTAAGCATCCGGTGAAAAGCGTGGATGGTATTTGCCGTAGCCTATTTTGCGATGAAGTTTAGCAATATTTGTACTGCCACACAAGCAACTGTTTTTAGGTCTAATGTATACACACAAGTAGACACCATATGTGTTTACAAAGATATGTTTATGAAAGATCACCAACTATTCAGAGCTGCTATTCTTTGTTTATTTGTTTCTCATTTACTCAATATTCTTGGACTGCATTGTGTTTCTTTGTGTATGTCATAGTAACCTACAGTCACCCCATAAAATATTTCACTGGGTCTCTGGAAGCTGCATACCTCTGAAATCTAACTCCCAGCAATCGGTATGTGGCACTAAGAAATGCTTTACCTGAGAGTTTCTGCAAGACTGAGCTCGATTCAAAGACATTTTGGGCACAGAACAAGAACTGGTTGTCAAAAAAACTCTTCATCTCTGAAAATCTAGCCCCTACTCACAGTACTGTTACAAAAATACAATTAGTGTATTTAATGACTCTAAAAATTGTCAGTTCACTAAGCATAGAAGTGTCATATTTTTAATTGTTTATTAAAATTGCTGTATTTTTAGTATTCATTAAAACTGAAGGTCTAAATGATTAATAAACACCCCTCTGCAGATAATAAAATCATTATCTGCAGTAGCTTATTGATTAAATATGGGAAAAAAATCTTGGGATGGAATTCTTCAGGAAAGATAGGAAAAAGTCATTTTTTTATATACCATGTGCTAGAGTTGTTCTGTTATACAGACAAATTAAAGTATAAAAATATAAGGACATATTTATAAAGCAAAGGTTCTATTTCTGGTTCACATTGAAAACACTGTAGGTTTTTTCAGCGATGACAACTGAGTCTCATTCCTTCCCTAAACAACTCTAGCATATAGGAAAGGTCAGAAGTTCTGGAGCACAGAGTGGGTAGTGAGGGTTGTGGGTAATGGTTCTGCATGTTAGGTGCAGTTAGGCTGTGGAGATTTTCTCATGTACCAAGGTGGTGATGCCCAAAGTGTACATGGGTTCAGGAGACACATAAAAGGAGAAGTTGTTGAGTGTTTGTAAATACATAGAAACCACCTCTGGCTCAGGTATTGAAGGCTGGGACAGCCTTCAGGGGAATTATTGTGTATGTTAGCCTTATTCTTATATTCTTCCCTGTGCATCTGCTTTGGGCCACTTTGGGGGATAGCATAGGAGGCTACACAGACTGATCTGTCCTATTCCTCTTTCACTTTCATGTGATACAACCAAAGATTTTTTAAAAAAAAAAAGCCCAAAACAACAAGGAAGCTGGCTGTGCCAGCAGGCAAATATTTTCATCATCTCCACAGTCACTTTAAATGGGCTTTGCCCTTTCTGCTTGTAAGGCATCATGTCAACTTCTCTTCAGTTACATCTCAGAACAGTCACAGTAACATGGGCTATTCTGTTATTTCATCTTATCTGCTCCTAAATAACACTGTCAGTTTCCAAACTTATACCACTGAAAATGTTATCAGGTTTCAGATTGGACATTGCTGCTTGTTAGCACTTACACTTGTTCCAGCCATTTAGATCGCTTACCTGTTGTAACTTGGAAGTGCTGGTACTAATACACTGCATTTCACTGCTGTGGAGGCTTGAGCTCACACCAACTAGGAAGGAGGGATTTTGTACCTAATTGTCTCACTCTATTTGCCTTCCTATAATGTTTTTTCCTGATGTGCACACATACTTGTTAGCTTAAATAAAGGCTCACTAAATAAACTAACCTCTGCATTTTACAATATTTGGTCCTTCTAAATCACTGCACTTTATTGTACTATGAGTACAGTGACTTGCAGCTAAATCAGCTTTTAAAATCCTACCATCAGATGAAGTAGGTTAATATATTAGTTCATTAATTCAAATAAAAACACCCTCTTGGATATTATTTGTGTCTCTTAGCCTGCTGCTGATCTGTCTGCTAGCAGCGTAGCTGTGTTGCGATAAGGTTCTTCGTCATTTTTTAGAACTCATTTGGAACTAAGCTATTTCTGAGCTTTCACTGAAACATGGAAAGGAGAGTGAAAACTGACTGACATCATCTACTTTTTTCAGCTATTGTGAACTGACAGCAGGCCCAGCAACATCAAGTAGCCTGATAGGAATACTATTCACCACTAAGGTCTTGGTGTTTGATCATTAAAGAGATAGGCACTCCAAGGGGTATTACCATTGACAGTAGAACTACAAGCTGTCAAATAGATTTTTATTTCAGCCTGGTGAAGATTTAGAATGGAATTTGCTTTTCTCCTAAGCAAACCAAGTGATTTTTATTTTTTATTTTCCAGTGTGGAATGAGTGAGGAGATGAGAAATGAGTTTAAAACAAATTAATGAAACTTAATGCTTCATCGTGCTGTCAGGGAAACAAAAATCCAAGTGCTGGTGAATGTCAAAAGAGAGTAAGACCCAGAAATTAAGATGAAATTGAAGAGTGTGACTCAGTTTGGTCTTTGCAACATCTCCCATTATCTTGTTCTGATTTTTATATTATTTATGTGGGAGCATCACAAAAGGACTTCAGCTGCTGACTGTGACTCAGCTGGCCGAGATGTAGTGCACACATGCAACAGAAAGAAATCCCTTTGCCAAGGACTCTGTATTACCTAAGCAGAGAGAAGACTGCAGATAGATGTGATGGAGAAATGAGTAATAGAAACATAAAGTAACAGTGGAACAGCTCATGCTTTACCTTATGAATGGCAGTCACAGTATGCTTGCAGCTTCATGGCTACTAAATGTTTTGAAGGCAGCACATTAAACTGTATAAAATTGCTGGGAGGTCAAACTGATCATGCTGATTCCTTTTCATCTTCTGAATCCATAATTCTAATTGCTCCTTATTTTGGATGTTGTGCAGTAACAAACCCAGATAATCCATTTCAATGCCCTCTGTGCAATCTTCAAGCAGTCTAGGGTAAAAAAATAGTAGAGAGGAGTAAAAAAAATCTGTCTCTAAAAATCAATAGTGAAGTATGCACTGACTTCAGCAGTACCAGGATATTTTCTGAGTTTAATGGAAAGTGAAAAATATTTTTTGAGGAAAAAAAATATGTAACTGCTTGGTTTAAAAGCCTCAGAAATATGCCCTGCTATCCCAGGTCTGTGAATATTGAGAGATAATTGCTAGAATGCAATTGGTTTTTGAAGTTAATTGTTTGCTTTCAGATCACTGGACACATTCTGTATTTCCATGTCTGCAATGTGTGCATAAAATTGAGCTGAGGAACACTTTTGCTAGTCCACCTGGCTATAGTCTTTTCTCTAGCCTGTTCTTTGTGTCAACAGAGCTTCTCCCAGGCTTGCCATGCTACCCTGTCGATGAGGGAACATCGCTGGCTCAAAAGGAAACCCCACCAAACAAACAAAACCCCAGAAATGTGAATTGATAAACTGATTAGAACAATTAGTAATTTTAATTACACAAAGCAGATCATATATCAGATGATGTATCGCATTTAAGATGAAGCAAGAAGTCTCAGGGTAGCAATGGATTTCCTCATTAGCTTGTTGGACACAGATTAATCAGTTTTCTACCTTTAGAGATAGCCATAGGTTATGGGGATGTAGGTCTCTTCATTCTCCCTTGTGTTTTCCTAGAGCTGGTTCTTCCTTCACAATTAGTTGTGTTAATTACCCAGAGAAGATTAGACATACTTGCCAAAATAAAATATTGCTAATAAACCAGGAAGATGTGTTCTCATTACTGAGTAGTGTGAATTGATGGGATTTTCCCAGCAGTGGTGTATAGGAAAGATTTTCCTCATGGGAAGTGTTACATACCCAGGGGGGAGTTTGTGCAGTTGAGGCAACAGTTTAGTTGTGAGTTGGTTTTGGGAAGGCTTGAGACCCAAGGGTGGTTCATGGGAATGATGTGATAGTGGAAGAGAAGAGGATGTTGACTAAATATTATATGTCCATCACTACCTACTAAACATAAAATGTCTGCAGAGTGCTCTGGAGCGAAAAGGGTATTGATGCATAAAATTTAATAATTAGTTAGTGACCTTTCGGAGTGACTTTTAAAAACATTAAGGAGAAAAGTGGGGTTTTTTTCTTTCATAAAACCAAATTTGGAAATGAATCTATTCAGTGAGTAGCATCACTTTGGATCTGGAGAAGGGATCCTCAGGTCTCTGGTTTCCATGTTTTTGTTAGGAAAATTAAGTGCTTCCAAGGAAGCCTGCTGTTTCAATGATGCTTGAAAAATTAAAAGGAAGGGAATTAACCTAATCTTGTGAGTACAATATGACTGACATTAAAATTCCCTCTCACTCTGGAATTCTGCAACTGCCTCTGCTGTTCTTTCAGTCCAGTTATCTGTGAATGACCGGAAGGTAGTAGAACTGTATATACAAAACATCTTCAAATGTTGCACAAAAAAAAGCCCCAAAAAGTGAAAGCCAAGTATTGGCCATAGAGTCAGAAATTCTTAGGGAAACTTCTGAGTGTGGTTTTTATTATTCCAATACAACTTTGTTAAAATTTAAGAAACCCCTCCAGACCTGTATCTGAAGAGAGAGCTCTTCCTCCTTTGTACTTTTCATACTTTTTATAGATTAGATGAAGCTCTTACACATCAGAACACAGGTTAAACAATATATTATGCTGGCTTTTTTCACCCTGTTGCCAAATGAAGTTGGGCATTGACATTCTCCTCCAGGTGATGATTGTTTTATCTCAGAGAATATTATTTTACAATAATTTTCCTATGTTGGGCAACCCCCTAAGTTTTTGGTCACAACTTCCTATATATCATGTGAAGAACAATTTTTATCACCTTTCATATAGTGGATGTGGTGAGTTGGTACATGTCTATTTTGGACATAATGCCAGTTCTAGAAGTATGCTTCATCTGGGGAACTCTTCTAGGATTGGTAATGCTTATAAAACTGAGGTGAACTTCTAAAATGAATTGACATTGTGACACAAAATACAGCCTTTTCTCATTGCATGGGTGATTGTGTATTTCTCAGGGTTGGCAAATAGAGTGTGGAGTTTTGGAGTTCGTGTTGATAGACCTGTCTTCAAGCTTCATCACTATGGATGTTGATATAAATAGACTGGTTTTTTAAAATAGACATGGTGTACAAAAATGTACACCATGAAGGAACAAAGTAGCTTTAAATTCTTGGTCCTTCCATTTTTTTTAAGCTTGGGCTGTGGTAAATTGGATTTTGGTGCCATTCTATCTGCCAAGAATAATATAAATCTCATTATTAACCTTGACCAAAGGGTTGGGTTAGCTGAATGGTTCTTGCCTCTGTACCTTCTGTAGTGGCAAGTTTCCCCCCAGCAGTTTTAAATGCTATTTAGACCAAATCTAGGCATTTTTCCTGCTGTTCTTGTAATGCGTACGAAGTATTTTACCACGCAGCCTTCGCGTTGTCTCCCTGTGCCGGCTGCGCTGCACTTCGCTTGGCTCAGTGGCTCAGGGAGAGCTGAATACGTGATGAATTTGGATGAGGGATGGAGCCAAAGCCTCACCACGTGCGGCAGTGTACACATGCCAAAGCGGCGTGCTTTGCCGCTTCTGGCAGCCGGAGGGATGCGGTTTGTTTGGGTGCTGGGAGAAGCAGCCTTGTGCCTGTCCCGGGGCCGCCTCGCTCCCTCCGGGGCACCGCCGGCATCGGGCGGCTCCGCGGTCTCTCCGGCTGCGGCTCTGCCCCTAAACCTGCGGCCGCGGGGCTTTGTGAGCCTCTCCGGCGCGGTACAGCCTGTCCGCTGCGCGGGGTGGAGGGGAGGCTGCCCCTGACGCTCCGGCGCGGAGCCCCCGCGTCCCCCCGGGACGGGCGCTGCTAGGGATGCGCCTCTGCGCGCACCCACGGAACCGCCTCTCTCCTGCCCTGTCGCCGTGCACTAGCCCCTGGGAGCGCCGGTGCGGCCGCGGGGAAGGGGGT